>VXBT01000519.1:48798-62105 GCA_013400235.1 Oriolus oriolus
CGCTCCTCCGTCCCACTCGTCCTTCCCGGGGAACGGGAGGGGAAGGGAAGAGGCGAGAGGAGCGGAGTGGAGCCGCGCCCTGCCCTAAAGCCCCGCACCGCACGCAGCCAGTGCGCTCATGCCCGCGGCGGCACCTGCTCGCTCTGCCTCCATCCTCCGCCCGGGGAGCTTTAAATAGAACACGTCACCGCGCTCCCCTACGCACCGACGTCACGCCCCGCTCCCGGCGCTGACGTCACCGGGGTGCGGAGGATGATGTCAGAGTGGTCCACGCCGCCGGAAGCTCTTCTATAATAGGGAACGGCGGCGGGGGGAGAGCGGAGCGGGGAGGGCTCAGGGTGCTGGCGGCGCCCGGGCCGCCTCCTCCCGCCCCCGGCCCCTGCGGCGCCGTCTCCACGGCAACGCCGCGCCCGGCGGCTCGCCGGGGAGAGGCGGGGTCACGGAGTCACGGGCGAAGGCGGCGCGGAGCCCGCTCCGGAACGTGACAGCTGCAACTTCCCAGCCCTCCGCCTTACCAAAACACGGGCCCGCGTCCCTCTGCTCTGCAGACACTCTGCAGACACTTAACACGGACAGCGTTACTGGAAAAATGAGGAAGAAACACGGCAGCTATTCTAAAATTGTCCCCCCAAAAATGTAGATTCCAGCACATCCACGCTAGTAGTACCGCAAAGAAAGAGCCAGCTCTGTAAGCTGGATAGGACCTACAATATTTGGCTCAGTTCTTCAGTTGTGCCATGCAAACAGCGTGCTTCTAATCCATCAGAGCTGCCCAAACTCCAGCACCATGTATTATCTTGCAGGGATATACTTCATCTTAGGTTCTGCAAATACTTCCATTAACTCCCTGAGTTTCCCTGAATTTGTAAACATTAGGTTTAACTGCTCCAGTACATTGCCAGTGGCATTGGGATGCCCCAGGTGGAACACGCTCCTTGCTAGGATGTATTTCAGTATTTTCACAGTATTTTCTGCTTGAGGTTATAGCTACCACAGGCACATTAAACTACAATGAGCATAAGAGGAAGATATTGACACAATACTAGATGCCAATCTGCACATAAAAACTGAAGAAGCCCAGAGTATTACCAATGTATGTTACAGAATGGTAAAGCATGACAAAGCCAACCATGTTAAAGATGTTGCTTTAACAAAGGGTTGCTTGTCCTGCCATAGAACCTCTTATTACTTGGGACCAAGTGTATCCTAGGAAGAGGCTGGAATAAAAGACAGCTAAAGCATTCACCTAACAATCTGATTTCCCAGAGTCAGGGCGCATGTTTCCAAAATTTACAGATGCACATGTTTTACAGACTCCTGTTTCAACATTTTGACCTCTAAAAGTAATCAGATGTGGGAAAAGCAAGGATGACAAATTAAGGCAAACCTCCTCCAATCACAATCATAGGAAACCCAGCATGAATCATTACTATGGGAGTAGCAGCAAGGCATACTGCCTCCCGAGACAGAAAAGAACAGCTTCCTCAGTTGCCCATTTCTCATTTCCCACACACCACCTCATAAGCTAAAGTAAAGGCACTGAGCTAAAAAAACTTTAGTCTGAGTGGCAACATCCTAAGGTTTGTTGTGTGCATTGCTCAGAACCTGCATAGTTATGATGAGACTGCATTACTTCGCTGGATGGCAATCGCTGCAGTAGGGCTTCACCTGCTAGCTCTGAAACATGAAATTCTATGTATTTTCCACTAAAAATCAAACTATGTGTACAGGCTTCCATCATAAAACTAAGGTACTCTCCGGTGTTGGGGTGGGGGGTGGAGATGGAGATTCACAACATTTTCTTCTTCTATATGATTAGAGTGAAAAAGATCAAAATTAATGCAGACTAGGCCAGCATGAACAAGAAGTAGCTTAAATGTATGTATTCACTGATGTCAAGTAGCTAGGAGTCTATATTCATTAGCTCCTAAAAGTCTGAAATGACACTCTGCATGCAGTAATGGCAGGTCAACAGCAAGGAAACTAAGGCTTTAATTTCACATATAAGTAACTGTTGCATCAGTTTTATTCTTTCAGCTCAAGCTCACACACTAATGCAAATGCTTTAGTATTTCATTATGTTCCCAGTATTTTGTTTAGATATCACAAAGATGATTCCATCTGCCTCTGCCTTTCAACTTGTTCACATATTTTTCTTGCATGAAGTATACTCTTCTACAACATGGGTACAAACCCAGAAATCCCCAAGAATGAAGATAAAAGAGAAAAATATAAAAGAAGCCAAATAAACACTGAACCCTGGGGTAAAGAGTAGTGTGTTCACTTGAGAATTAGAGGTGTGAACAGAATCATGGGCAAAGAAACATGTGGAATACCAAGACTGTCTTTACTGGCTTTTGAAATTAATGACCTGTATATTTCATGCTCTTCTACAAGTAATAAAATATGAGTAGTGGGACAGATAAGATCCTGGGTAGGGAAACAGAACTCTAGGGACAAAGAAAGCTTCACACCAAGTAAATCTGATTATTCATCTTTTTATTTTTTATTCTTAATTCTTCTTTTAAACAATGTTTCTTTATTAATACATGTAAGTGTAGAAAGTCCACCTAATTGATTACTTCTCTTCCATATTTATTCTTACATTTCCTCCTGTTCTGACAGGTTTCTCTAAGATTTAAGTTCTGTCTCAATTACACCCTTTTACAATTTTGATTATTTTCCTGGTTGATTTTGTTGAATTAACATTATTTGTCCTGTGGGAAAAGCCTCTGTTTACACTTGCCAAGCTTACTGAAATCCCCTTTCTGTCTTGCTATTCCCCAGATTAATATATGATACAAAAACATGGTGATCTATGTCATCTAAGGCAGAACTGTACATAGATACAAAGTAAGAAAGGTGATTAATCATAGATATTAACCAAAGAAATACACAATCACCTCATCTTGAAGACTGAAGTGATAAAACATGGAGAATTTTAACAGTGATGACAAGACTTTCAGCTCTAAATTAGTTGTTTTGGGGTTTTTCCCCTGCTATTTTAGAACACTTCTTTGTCTAGAGCACTTTGATGAAGGCAGTCTTAAGCATGCTTGGAAACCATCAGCAGCTCAGTGCCTGTTCCTTTGCAAAAATACCAAGTAATGCCACAATCAAATAAGAGATAGATGGCTTCAGACAAGGCAAAGCACAAGGTGGTGCACGAGAAAGAGTATTATTTTGCAGCATTGAAGTAGCATATTCCTGGCATGTATATTCATAGCCAGCTATTGAGCTGCCAAACCCTGTTCTGATACCCTTGCCCAGGATGGCCAACCAGCTGGGGCAACACCTGTAAACTTGGCAGGAGTTATCGCTAACTCTGAAAGGAATCCTACTTTAAGTCTCTCGGTGGGATACCTGTAGATGGAAAAATCCCCCAGATGGCTGTACTGTCTGAATCTCAAGCCTGCTGTGTATCAAAATGGCCACTGTCCTGCTCAAAGTCCTGGATGAGCAGCAGTACAGAGCCGGAACATCAAGAAGCACTACAAAGGTCTGCATTTTTCCTAACTTTGCATGGTATCTGTTTTTCTCCATGCAAAACCAGATATGTACAACTTGATTGCACACTGGCTAGGAACTACCATTCCCATGGAAAAGACAAGGGAATCCCATTTAACTATATTAAGCAGTGAGAAGATCTGAACTGCATTTGTTTTTTCAGGTCTAGTTGACACTCAAAACAAAGGAATCCTAGCTGCACCAAAACCAGAAAGAAACTCTTAGAGGGTTGTTTAGGCAATCTTGGAGCAATTATGTGAGAATAGAAAACTAAAAGTTGGCTTGTTTGGTTTATGAAAGTAAAATCCAATATGACATATTATTATGCTCTCCAAATATTTTGGGTGAGCTTAATACAAGCAAGGGAGTAAAAAGAGCTGCTAAAGGGCAAAAGAATTACCAAGTATAAACCTTCTATAAATGCTTTTTCTGGTACTCTGAAGGTTGTTGCTCTTCAAGAAGCTCATAGCTTCGGGAGTAGCTTTCCTAAACAAGGATGGGGTGCAAAAGAAGCAATGACTGAAAAGTAATCACAGATGGCAGCCATCACTGACTCCATGTGGGAGAAGGTACAGGTAACTAAGGACATAGGTATCTTTGCTACAGCAGCTCACAGCTTAGAGATAATACTTCTTCCACAGCTCTGGGCTGGGGTACTACTGCTCCTCCCTTACATCAGCTATTTTGTTCTATTTGTTTGTACTCTTTGTTCAGTACCAGCTGAGTTTAAATTCTACAATCCCTAAGGAAACCAAGGATGTTTATTCCCGTTGAAGGTAAGGGAGCCAGCACCTCACACTTGCCTCACTTCTCATCCATTGCTGCTATTTAGTGTCTCTTCCTTCCTCCTACTCCTTTATACCTTCTCCTTGCCCTCTTTTCTCCTGTCTAATCACAAATCTCCCTCCCCACACACATGATTATTTCAGTGAGTGGGATCACTTCTCAATCATTTTCCCTTGCAAGATCTGCATTTAATATGTAAGTGGAGAAAAGACAGGAGCAGAGCAAATGTCATCCTTTTCCCTGAGCCCAAGGTTTTTGTCTGCATTTTCATCAGTCTAGAATAAACTTCACTCTTATATCAGGTGGGCCTGGAGGGATTCTGGACCAGTTTCGCAACCACTATTTTTTTTCCTGGAACAGATGAAGAAGTGTTGCCTTAAATTCAAGTAAATGTGGTACTCTCAAACTAAGACTAGATTTAATTTTGAAAGCAACTGTATGACATAATTCCCTGAGATGCCTTATGGTCCAATATTTCTAACTCTATCTTGTTGCCAGTGAATGCTAATTTTCCAGCACCCACTTCCAACATTTCATTGTCTTGCCACCAGAAATGTATTGCACATCTCCTACATAGCTCTGTGGCAGTACACCCCTACTGGAATATTTTAAAGATACTGATCCCTGACTAATGCCTTTATTTCTTACTTAGGTTTATCAGTAGCTGTTATTTCCTCCAAAGCTTTTTCTGACCATATATAAAGCACAGTTTTTGCCACTAGACTGATTATTGTCTAGTGTAATTTCTCTTATTACACCAAGCTTACCTAGAGATATCATTCAGCTTTGTTTTTGCATTCTCAGCTGACAATTATAAAAATATTTCAAAATAATCAGTCTGTTTTTTACATGTGAGTACTGAGAGAGTCTATATGAGAAGGAGGGAGGAGTGGGGGGAAGGCGTTTTTAAGATTTAGTTTACTTCTCATTATCCTGCTCTGATTTTTTTAGTTAATATCCTCAAGTTGAGTCTATTTTGTCTGTGATGGTATTTGGTGAGTAGTTTCTCCCAGTTCTTATCTCAGCTCATGAACCTTTGTTATATTTTCTCTCCCCTGTCCAGACGAGAAGTGGAGTGATAAAATGGCTTTGGTGGGTGCCTGGCATCCAGCCAGGGTCAGCCCACTACAGATACTTGCTTTCACATTTGTAGCCTTCTTTTTTTTCATCTATCTGGGAAGTAATTCCCAATGCAAATTGTAGATATAAAGATCTATTTTATCTGAATGTCCTGCTCACCTGTTTTAATGTTTATACATTCTAGAAATACACTGACTATTACACAAACAGTGCTGACAAAAGTGCTACCTGCAACTTTAGAAAGAAAAACTGATGATGTTTATTTTAACATTATTGTCATGGTGCATCCTTTTATTTATACTATTTTGATTGCAATCTTCCAAACTTTACTGAACATACTAAAAACTTTATTTGCAAGTGTGCCCTCTCCTGAAACAGATCCTTCCAAACATTATATGAACTTCTGTGATGGACAGAGGACTTTTTCTGAGCAGTTTCCACACCCTTCCAGAAACCATACTCAAGCTGCTAGCTTGCTGGCAGGTCTCTCAATTTGAAGTTCCTAATGTTAAAAGTTGGTGCATTCCTTGCATATCATTTGAGAATGGCCAATTAAAAGAAGATATAACCTCACATAAACCTGCCCCTTTATCTGGCAGATGCAGGAATTCTGAATTGAGTGAGAGAATATTCAGATTTGTAGCCCAATGCAAGCTTTGTAGAGGCTTGATACTGCTCACCAAGTTGCTGGGAAGGAAACTGGAAGAGAAAGAGAAAGAGCTATGTCCTGTGAAGTACAATACAAACTGCTGGAGGGAAGAAGATATATTTGCAAATCACAAATGTTTTATTTTCACATCTTATTGAAAAAGTGTACCATTACAGGTTAAATTGAAGTATACTGAAGTTGCTGTTTTCAGTTTACCTCTTGTAGATTAATTGTGTTTTCTAAGATTTAGTCCTTTATGTGATGACACGTTGAAACGTGTTGGCTGTACTGTGCAATTCTAACTCAGAACACGTGCATTTTAATTCCTTGGCCAATAAGTTAGCCATAATATTATTTTCTAGATACAACTCATACAGTCACTTTAATATAAGAGTGCCAGATAGTCAGCCACAGCTAACATCTGATTTCTGATGTTTGCTGAGTAGCCGGTGCCATTAATATGTATTGCAAGTAGCACTCAACATAATTAGAATTCACATAAAAAAAGGACACCTATATAGAGTTGGACAAAGCGGAAGTAATTAAAACCATAGTATACTACCTACTTAAAGGTGTAGAGTTAAGGCTTCCATGGCAACCTTAACTCTGCATTTCCTGCCTTTTGTGATTTTAAAAGCCCAGCTTCAACTCTTCTTTTAATATAGTATTTCACACTGAATACTTTCATGAATAGAAGGGTTATTCTGAAACCTGATATTTCTAGGACTCCTAATACTAACCCAGTTTGCACAGCAACAAATATAAATTATTCAGAAGAAACTGTACTATTACATAGTGCACAATAAAGACTGAACTTGCCTCAAGCTGGTGTAATGTATTATGGATATATGGTAGCCTCTTCATAGATAAGGTGCTGGCAGCTTCCCTTTGGATCCCTGTTTCATTTCCTCTGTGACACTGGCTGAAGAACTATCTGGCCTGAAAAACACCATATTAAAACTGAAGATGAGAAGGAACATGCCTGCAAACATAAAATTGGAAACATTATTTTATTTGAATTACAGCTCATGCAAAAACATTTACAAGTGCACCTGGAAAAATGGTGGTAGTGAATACAAGCAACATTGTGGATTACTGTTCCAAATTGTTCCAATTTGGAACTTCTAACATTTGCTTAAACTTCTGTAACTTATTTCAGGAAGGGTGTATGGGCACAGATATATGTGTCCATCTCTTGGCTACCTGCATTTTAGCATGAGCATCAACTTTTATGGCTTACTAGTAACATAAATGCTATCAGCTTGAGAGAGAGGCACCTGGTTTTCAGAGCCAAAGTACATAGGACAAGATCTTTATAGGATGCTTTACTTAAATGGTCATTAAAAACTGTATATTCAGTTATTCCTATTGTAAGTCTTCATTAAAAAGTTTTGAAGAAAACATATACATACATATTGCAAAGTTTAAGGTAATCTTCAGCCTTGTTAACAAAAATGTTCTGATTTCTTCAGCAAAACTCCTAAACACTAGTACATTTTATTTCAAAGCTTTTATGGTACAGGAAAATGTTATTCACTCATCAAGGTCTATAAGTATCTGACTCGCCAAGACAGTGGAGCTAGGCTTTTCTCAGTGGTGCTGAGCAACAGAACAAGAGACAATGGGCAGAAACTGATACACAGGAAATTCCACCTGAACATGAAGAAGACCTTTACTGTGTGGGTGACTGAGCACTGGAACAGATTGACCAGAGAGGGTGTAGAATCTCCCTCACTGGAGATATTCAAGCACCATCTGGACGCAATCCTGTGAAACATGCTCTGCGACAACCCTGCTGGAGCAGGGAGATTGGACCACATGAACCACCTCCCAACCTGACCTGGTCTGTGACTCTGCCAAATGTATTTGAAATTCGGCAAATTTTAGAATAGCTTTTGTGTAAGAAGACCTTCAATGCTCAGAATATTAATATCATTAACAATCTGCTCCATGGGGGTAAGATTAAGATTAAGGAACATCTTAGTTGATAGGTACACTCTTTGACAATAAAGCCACTATATAAGGGGTTTTTTTCCATAAAATACTGTCATCATTTACATGTGATGTAAATGTAAATTTCATCACAAGTGAAATTTAGTTCTTAATCATGAACAAGGTAATGAATCAAATAAAACTGAGCATTCAGATGCATATTCCACAAACAAGTAAGCGATTAAAACTGGAGATAAAAACCTGAAAGATACAGTAAAGAAATATAATACAAGGGAATTTATGTTGGCCACCAACAGATAGCTCTTGCACCCTACTCAGACTCTGGTAGTGCACACAGGAGATGTTAGGAAAACAGAACACAAGTAGGAAGTTATATTTTATTTACTAATTCACAGCAGGACCTTCTCAATTTGTTCAAGTCTCAGTATACTCATTGAGAACTCATAAATTCTAAATGCATGCTTAAATGTACCAATTTTAAATCAACTACAACGTACAGATAATATTGACTTTATTAAATGTTTAATTCAGGAGAGACAAAAAATTGTATCTGCCTGTCCGGCATTTTGGGGATGTTACTATATGCATGAAGACGTTGATGGGTACGTATTGCCTCCCAATCTGTTAACCTGAAATCAATTTCTTTGAACTACTTATAAACACTGGGCAACAGTGGATTATCTACTAGACCTTTGTAACAACAAGAAAATTCCCATTTAAATCTTAACCTTCAGAAACTAACATATCAGGCATGTCCTTCAAAATCTTAACTGACTGGTTTAGGGCACAAAGAACATGAGTATCCTCCTAAGGGTACAATAGGTTAATACAAAACTAAGTGGAAAAACCCCCAGTTTTGTAGAATTGTGCAGAATAAATTTGCATTATCCACTGTTTTCAATCAAAATTCATGACCCTGTGTATTAATTTTAAGACATGGCTTTCTTCACACAAGAAAGAAAAGATTAAAGTTTACGAAAACGTAGACCTTCCTTAAAACACTTGTATTTAAAGGACTGTAATTACAAAATTTACAGAAACAAAGCACTGAAGTAATAAAGTTACTAGCAATTATTCATAAATCTAACCAGAGCAGAGCATTAACTAAATGCCATAACAACTTAACTCTCATCAGATGCATATAGTATATTTTCAACAGTAATCTAAATGGTGCACTACAAAATACTCATCTGGAAAAGGTATAGGGATAATTCATACGTAGACATCCCAAATAAAGACAACCGTAAATACATATTTTGTTATAAGTCATTATTATAGCTTTATTAAATCTGTATTTTATTTGGATTTTACGATTTAAAGTTGGAATTCACAGATTTAACATATATGTTTGCAGAGTTATCTTACATTTTCATTTTGATATTAATTATGCCTATGATATTAATTACATTTAATAAATTCTGTAGTGTATATTATGGGATATCTATATGCATATAAAATTAGCATACTGTATGTAATAAATATATCAACCAATCTCTCACTTAAAAAGCACTGAAGAAAGCATATAAAGGCATACATGATCATCACTGAATCTGGCTGAAAGTTGAACATCAGAACTAGAATGCTGCACAGTGGGAAAAAATACTGCATTTGTGTAATTAATTATTAATTTTTCATTCAGTATTTACTTGCTAAACTTTTGAATCTTGCTTTTAATGCCTTTGTGCCTCTTTAATACTGTTTTCTAATGTACATCTAACCCATGTTCTTTGTATTATTATTAAAATCTTGTATTGTTTTCCTCGGAAAAGCTGCTTTTTCACTGGTACACAAAATTTGTTTTAGACCTAAGTCTCTGGTTTGGCTTCAATCCCAGAATATCCCGATTTCTAAATGAAATGCAAAGCATTTCATATGGGTATCATGACTAAAAAGCTTCAGTCTTCACTGTGGATCCTGCACCATATTAATCCCTGTTATAGTGCCATTTATTTCATTGTAGTTACATCTTTTATTTTAGTATATATGCATATATTTTTATTCAATATATGTGGTCTCAGTACCAAATATGAAAAAGGGATACTTAGAACGAAGCTTTGTATTGACACAAATTTCGTTATTTCAGAACCAGTCCCGGAGACTAACAACATCATAAATGATCATCTATGACAGGTGGTTTTGAAACTTTAAAAATGTTTCAAGTAAGTTAAATATTTTCCCAGTAGGGATAGGGTATACAAATACACATTTTTCATCACTTTTAATGCATGCGGTAGTATAGGTGCTCTTTAATAAGGCTGTTTGCTATGGTAAAGCATATTCTAGCCATACATCTGTCTGAGTTCCCATGGGCCTTCTCAGGAACCAAGAGGCAAAGAAAAGAGTTTGTAGACTTTTTAAAGATTAAACAAAGGTTTCCACAGAGGAATTGGGTTTATTCTTCATTTTTTCCTTCTTGGACTACTAACAGTTGAGACATTTTGATCAAACTTTCCATCACTATTTTACCTTCAGAGAGTAACTAGCTGGAGCACTCCAGCTCCAAAATTTTCAGAAAATTGCAAAAAGCACCAAATAGGGAGTTTAATGTTGCGTAATGTTAATGTTGCATAATAAGAATTCATTCTACAAGAGAGATTGCAGAGGGCTCATCAGAGTTCTCTTTGTCAATTACTTCTGGAAACTACTCTCTTTCGTATTATGTATCAGAACTAAGTACAGCTTGTAGTTCATAGCGGCTGGCTTTAGACTCGACTTCTATTATAGATCATAAATTTCCTTCATTGATCATTCAGTTTCATTGCTGTTGTTCAAATAAATTAGTTTCACAAACAGTATGATTTTTATTCTAATGCAAACACCATCTGAGACAGAAACACAAGACCAGTCCCAATGCCATTCTGTTTGGGGGAATCTGTTGGAATCACTAGTGCAAGTTCTCAAATTCTTTGTTGTATAGTCGTTCAGTTGAGTTCATCTCTTGACCAGCAGTCTGATTCCCGACTAGAACCAGGAGTAAGGTTTTGCATGTCTTTTCTAACAGAAGAGTATCTGTAAACTGTCTAAGATTACAGTCAGGGCCAGGAAGAAAGACAGCATATATTGAAAAAATAGAACAGCTCTCAGCACATCAAAGCACAGAGATTTGTCTCAGAAGGCTGTTGGCAATTTGTAAAATGTCAGGTTATTTCAGGTGCCTCACTGAAGTGTGTAGCTAGGTTGACAAGTGAATGCAGGTAAGACACGGGAAAAAAATCCTTAAGAGTGAACAGTCTGTGCCAAAAAAAAAAAAAAAGTTATTTAGTATCTCGACTCATGCAAACACAAAATCAGCGTGCCTTGTGCCAAGGAGCAGAGGGAAGGGAGACCAGGAAAAAACAGCAACACAAGTTACTGCAATCAGTAAAGGCATTCCTAAATATCTTTTTTTTCTTTCCTTCCTTTTTTTTTCATTTTTGCTGTATAAAAAGATGTTGATTTTTAATACCCTGCTATAAACACTGCCTGCTGCCAAGTATATTGATTGTGTTAGGTTAGATTTATTGTAGGCCCCATGGCAAACGTGAGAAACCGAGAAGCACGACATGCTTTTGGTTAATGGATAGATTATGGTGAGAAGAGTGGTCAAATGGTCTGGAGAACACCGTTTGAATGGGGCATATAAGGAACTGCAACTATAAGGAGTTGTATCGCTGACTTCTAACAGTTAAGACACAAAGTTTCTACCTTGAGTGGAAGTAGAAATTTAAGTCTTGATTCCAAACGAATAGCCCAGAAAGATTGTCTTGGTTTAATCCCATCTGGCAACCAGGCACCACACAGCCACTTCCTCACTTCCCCACTAGCAGGATCTGCGAGAAAATCAGAAGGGTAGAAATTAGAAAACATGGTTTGAGATACAGACAGTTTACAAGAGAAAGCAAAAGCTGTGCATGCAAGCAAAGCAAAATAAGGAATTTATTCACTGCTTCCCATGTACAGGCAGTTGTTCAGCCATTCCCAAGAGAGCTGGATTCCATCACAAGTCACAGTTACTTGGGAAGACAAACAGTATGATTACAAATGCCCCCCTCTTCTTCCTTCTTCCTCCCAGTTTATAAACTGGGCATGATGTCACATGGTCCGGAACATCTCTCTGGTTAGTTTGGGTCACTGTCTGGCTGTGTCTCATCCCAGCCTCCCAAGCAGCCCTGGTCCCCTCACCAGAATAAAAAGTTCTTAAGGGAACTTTCTTTGTGGCTGAACTTTGCTTTGCATCTTCATTCCCAGTATGCCATTACAATTTGTCTCTCATAAATGTAATGCTAACCATAGCCACAAACTGACCCTTAAATGAGATCCCATGTCATAGCCAAGATGATTAAGTCCTTTCACAGCCCAAACTTTCCCCTGCCAGTCCATTTGCAGTCCCATTTCACTAGGCCCCTGTGCTTTGTCTCCTTCTTATCTGTTAAGTCTCTCTGCAAGTAGCCGGAGCCTTAAACCATGACAACCCCAGCTGTGGCCTGCTCTCCACTGAGCAAGCCCTCAAGTAAGAGTTTTTAAGTTCAGCAAGCCTTCAACTTACCCCTTTCCTCTCAGATGTGGGAGTTTCAACAGTGTGTGTATGCACAAACTCACTGTTTCAGTACCTGCTCATGCCAAGAGCTCACTTATGGTAAGTGTTCTCCCCAAGAAAGAATCACATTAAAGAGTACATTGAGGTGCTTGAGTGTGTCCAGTTATGAGAAACAAAGCTGGTTGAAAGGACTAGGAAATGTGTCATATGAGGAACAGCTGGGTTTGTTTAGTCTCAAGAAGAGGAGGCTGGGGGGGACTTCATCACTCTTACAGCTCCCTGAAAGAAAGGTGCCAGGTGGGAGCTGGTCTCTCCTGCGGTGCCTGCAAGACTGCAGGAAATGGCCTTAAACTGAGGCAGGGAAGCCTCAGGTTACATGTTAGAGTTTTTTCCCCCGTTATTAGGGTGGTCAAGCATTGGAATAGATTGCCTAAAGAGATAATTGAATTACCTTGAGATGTTCTTCAGGTGTTTGGATCTGGTGCTGAGTGATAGTTTAGTAGTTTAGGGGTTAAGAGTGGTAGTGCTGGACGGATGGTTGATGGACTACATGATCTTAACATCTCTTTCAACACTGATGATTCTAGAATTCTACGATTTTGCTTCCGTCATTCTTCAGGGAGCGAGCATTTCAATTTGTTCGTGACCTCAGATTAACCCTAGCATGCCTGCAATCCATGCTGGCCAAACCCTAATTTATTTGGCCAAATACAATACTTTGGACATACTTCCTAGTAGTAGCTGAGTTACAGTGGCCCAGTAATTACAGAAAGCAAACCAGCCGCACTGTTATGTCTCTTTCGGCCCGCGCCAGGA
>VXBT01000519.1:62142-91458 GCA_013400235.1 Oriolus oriolus
CGCCGCGCCGCTAGGGGGCGTGCGCCCAGGACGGCAGCCGCGCAGTGGCGCAGGAGGTGGCGGAGGGAGCGCTTCCTGCGGCGGCCGGGCCGCTTCCTGCCGCATCCTTGCAGCTTCCTGTGGCGTCTCCGCATCCGGGGGACGGGACGGTGCTCATCTGCAGGAACTGGTCTCTGCTGCCCGCCCCGCACGGTGCTTCCCGCAGGCCCGCTCCGCCTGCCTCCGCTCAGGCCCTGTGTGAGTGTGCTGTGGGGGTCCCGCGTGGGCGTGACGGGAAGCGGCGTCAGAGGGTCGGGCTCTGGCCTGAGGGGTGGAGGTGGCCCCGGACGCCTCTCCCGGCACTGGGGCGAGGGCTGGCGGGCCTCCGTGCGCGCGGGCTTACCTGCATGGTTCACTTGTGTGGGTCTGTGGGAAGTACACGCTTGTTTGGAAACAGTGCCCACGGGGACAGAGGTATCTGAACTGTAAGTTAGGAAACTGTTTAGGAGAGCCTGGCAATTCCTGGAGAGGTAAACAGTGCTGAAAGTCACGGTAAAGGTCGTTGTTGCTATTGTGAGGCAGCTGTGTTGTTGCGTTGTTTTGAGTTGGGGAAGGTAACTCCTCCATTCCTTCTCCTGATGTTTACAGCTTCCAAGGCTAAACCGAACGTGTGTTTCTTCTGCGTCTTACTGTTGAATTGTCATTCATCGTTCTGTTACTAGCTAATTGTATCCATACACTGCTTATGTATACGGTGTGCTGTGGAGAGTGGGTCTCCTCAGAGGGGAATGAGGCATGTTAACAGTTGTTCTGTTTACTAGAAATGGAAAAGTTTGGACAGCACGTAAATACTCATTCAGACTAAATGTCCAGTGACTTCCTTTTTATGCAACTCTGTCATTTCTTCGGCAGAACTGAAAGTGAACGTCCAAGTAATAACTTCCATTAATGCATAATGCTTCCTCTCACCCACTCCATGAAATCGGGGGGGGGTGGGGATGGGGGGGGGAAGGAAGAGCTGTAATAGCTTTTTCTTGGAGCTAGTGCAGCAATGTCCATGTATTTACTATTCACTAGTGGGTTGTCACCACAGGAAATAAAGAGCAAAGCCAAACGCAATCACATAAACTCCTCATTATTCATTTTCCCATGCTCTCTGCTAATGCTGCCTGCAGTGATAGAGCTATCCAGCCAGTTGTGGCAGAATCAGTTTTAAGTTTAACAGATAGTAAACCAACATTTTTCTATGACAGAATCTAGTCAGTTAAACAATACTATATATGTATGATATTCTTAAAGCATGATTAGATTAGTTGCAATTGGTGTCATCATTTGGGTGGTTTTTTCCATGTCATGTTGTGAAAAAATACTAACTTCATGACATAACAGGTAGTTCGTGATTAGGTGCATCTTCATGCTCTTATGATGTAGTCAAGCATTTCTTTCCATATATTGTGAACATCATAGTGGAACGTTTGAACCGTGAAACAAATTCCACTGTTACATGGTACTTTTCCCTGAGATGAAAGCTGTTCTATCTTGTCACATGTGATTTTGCTAAAATTGAACTTAAAATTGAGGGGACCAAATAAAAATTCACTTTTAAACATAAATAAAGGAAGCAATAATTATGAGACTTCAGAGTATACAGTATTTTTATTTAGTTTCTTGTACTGAAAGGCAATAAAAGCTACCCTGTGATCACCATGATTTTAAGCAATTCCAGGAAGTATATTCTAGATTACTTAAATTTTTAAATCAAGAGCTTAAAAGGTAACCAGTGTTTCTTTTATCCTGATTTTAATTTCTTTCTTGTTTTTTTTTTTTTTTTAGTGTAGATAAAAGGATACATGTTCACTTCAAGTAGAAAGGAGCATGTTCCCAAATTCATCCAACTTGGGTCGTCCACCCTTCCCTCCAAAATATCAACAACAGAGTACTTTCTTCACTAAACTTCCTCTAAATATACCTCCTAGTCTTCTTTCTCACCAGCAAATTGTCGTTCCTCCGTTTCATTTTCGCACTGCAGTGTAAGTACAGTAAGATTTGATAGCAGGGGTTGGGTCTGAAAGAAATGTTTCTGTTTATGTAGGATGGTTTTCACTGTTTTTAACATTGAACTGCATTGAATTTCACAAAACATGAAGATGTCATGTGTATAAAAATGAGCTGTGTCGTTTCTCTTGCAGCCTGCAAATCTTAATGTTCACCTGTATTGGGCATAATGCATGAGATGCCATTGCACTGGTTAGAGTTGTTAATCCACAGTTCAGTTTTAAAGATCTTTAATCGTATTTGTTTATTGGGGAGAACAGAGAGGAGATGAGAAGGGGAAGAAACGTTTATTCTTGGGTCTGTATTTCAAGACACTGTAGTGCTCTTTAGGCTTTTCAATTTAACAGTTCTTTAAGTTAATTTGTTTGCTAGCCCCTTCTTATACATATACTGTCAAGAATGACCGTTTTCTGTTTTTAATGAAGTACATATTATAAACTGAAATATGTCTTCATTTTGAATAGAAAAGAAAGATGTATTCCTTCTAAGAAAAAAAAAAGACAGGACTTGTAGAGTTTAATGTTCTGTAGTAGTTTAGAGCTACCAACCTGTAAAAAGCATCTTGGTTATCTTATGAATAATAGTTATGGACTGTAGTCTTTCTAGAGCTCTTTTGAGTGGGAACATTGAAGCTGCTCCAGCTGTTACTCCAGTAGTTACACTGCAGCCAATGACTTATGGAAGTGTCAGTCCAGTGTCTACATCAGATGCCCTGATGCCATTTCAAGGAAGAAAGTAAGTTCTTTGTATATATATGACTAATACTGGTTGTCATGTACCCATCGTGAAGCTCATCTGATATCAATTTCTTGTGCAATTTGAGTTGTGTTAGAAATTGCAATACTGAATACTTTTTTTGTTTTTGATGGAAACAGGCCATGTATTGGCTCTTTAAAGCATTGTACCTGTTTTTGAGAATCTTTGTACTCGTAAGTGACTTCCTGTACCTAGTTTTCTTCCTCCAACAGCTGTAGCCTTGCAGAAGTGATGTAAGTGATTTATTGTAATATACTGCAATGGATTGTAGTCTGTGTGGGATTGACTTTAAGCAGGTTTATGTCAACGAATGTTCTTTTCCTGTTAATTTGTCAAGTTAAGAATAAGAGTGCACCCTCAAGGTTTTATAGGAATTGTCATGTTTTCCTGATGACACATTAAGTGTTCTTCCTCGTTTTCTTAATTGTGTGATGTATTATTTTTCAAATACAAAGCGTTAAATTCAAGCATGTGTAAGTTCTCTTTTTTAAAGAGGGTTGTATGGAAATCTAATTTTTGTTGGTTTTTTTTTTAAAAATTAACTTGAATTTACATTACTGCCTTTGTAGTTTTAGTTACCACAGAAATGGAAATTTTACGTAAATGTAGGGTTTAATTTTCTTTTAGTGCTTTAGAGAAAAAACCTGTTCTCTTCATCAGTTCAGATATACTAGTTGATACGTGTTTCTAATAATTCTGGGAATCAGCTGACTGGAAGGAGGTTCTATGTAGTCTGTCTTCAGTACTATCTCCTGTATGCTCTCTTCCAAATCTAACATGAAGAAATAAGCACAATCAAATATATGCTATGAAGTTATATTTGAGTATGTAATTATTCCATGAACTAAGGAAGTTCCTGGTTTCATGCTGCATGCATCTTTTCCTCTTGAGCAGTCCGTTCTTCGGAAAGCTGTGCTATGTTGAGAGATTTGCAGTCAACTTAACCCAACTTGTCATTTGGGTTTCAGCTGGTTAGTGCAGACACTTGCCTTAAAGAACTGCATCAATCCAATTCTAGGCATTTCTGCAATTTTATGTTCTCTTTTCCTATTCCACGTTTGTGTCACATAGTACCTAGGATGGGCAATGCCTGTTCTGTAGCATACTTGGGCTTAGTGAAGTAATTTTGTCATTAAGTGTTAATATTGGAACTTTGTAGAAGCTGTCTTTTCTTATATTCTTCTATAAGAAGTTGGAGCTTGTGAACTAGAGGAATTACACGGTGTCTCTCTCCAGGAGACAAAGTCAACAAAGTGTTCCGGATGATGCCAAACGGCAGCGGATTCATTCACATGATTCTGACACAGCTGTAGTTAACCAAGCAGTGCCTTTACCAGAACGACGTAGACGC
The DNA here is from genome assembly GCA_013400235.1 of Oriolus oriolus. Classification (NCBI taxonomy): domain Eukaryota; kingdom Metazoa; phylum Chordata; class Aves; order Passeriformes; family Corvidae; genus Oriolus; species Oriolus oriolus. The sequence goes on from VXBT01000519.1 coordinate 66,284, forward strand.
TCCTTCCCACCACCGATTTCAGTCCAGTCTCCGGTGTTGCATGCACATGGCTCACCAGTTTTAATTGGATGTGTCCCTCCTTTGCAAGATACTTTGTTTCCAGACCCTACAGAAACCAGGCTCCCTGTTGCCAAGGACGAGGTAATTGCTTGCTGTGCCTGTGCTTTGTTTCTGTCTTCTGAGGAGGCAGAATCTGGAGGTGCTGTGGGAGACCACAAAAATTTCTGCAAGGGTTTTTGATAGTATCGTGGGATATCTATTGCTAAGCTGCCATTAGAAGGAGTATCAATAAGTGTAGCTGCCACTGTGGTTCTATATCACCTGCTTGTCTGTGCTTGGGTTTGAAGCAATTTTATGGGGGCAGGGGAAGTCAGGGTATTGTTTCCTTATATTGTTTGATTTCCATCCTGGTTTCAGGAAGCCTACCTGTCTCTGCTCTAGGAAGTAAAAATGGGAGAAGTGGTCCATTTCTCACACGATATGAGCTGCGGAGAATCCTGACTGAAAAAGCCCCCCCATAGTAATATGAGAGAAGCCTACTCTGAATAAATGCAGTATTTGGCCTGTAAAGATGTTCTCTACCTCTTTTCAAGAATGCATAGAAGTTACTGTCAAAGCTGTTCTGGAATAAAGAAGAGAATGGAGTGTAGTTTAGAACTGTTTCTTGTTCTGCACAAATGTGGCAGAAGAGTTTTGGGTTTTCTAGTGTAAATATACCTGTTTATTATAGAATGTAACAGTGTTGTGAAAGAAGAACAGTTAATGTCTCTTTCCAACAAATATCAGACTTCTTCTTTAATAGTTTGTGTGGGATAAAAAAGAAAGCTGATTTAAATCAGTTTTTGTAATACGTTTTTTCTCCCTGTTAGTGGTAGGCAAACTGTTGACATGCAGAAGTCAGCAGAAGATGTCTCTGGTCTTTCACTACTTACTCCCTGAAAGCCTGCATGTACTGATGATGCAAAAATTGTTTTCTGTGGTTTGACATTTTATAACAAATGGAACAAATTTAAATTTAAAAACTTAGCAGAAATTTCTTCTAGGGAAATATTCATTGTGAATTTAAGTGTAGTAAAACTCTAGACAATGGAGTAGATCATGTGAAATGGTGCTGGGTTTTGTATTAAAAAACCCAGCCTTCTGTGTTTCATGTAATTGCATTTCTGACAGAAAAGATAATTCACTTTGATGTGTCTTTACTTTTCATGTGTGTGTGTGTCTAGTTAAGTCAGCAGATTTTGGAGTTGTTTCAAGCATGTCGGCAACAGGCCTCTGATTTGGACAGAAAAGAGCTCTGCAGAACAGAACTCCAGAGAGAAATTCAGCTAGTTCTTCCACGTATGTTCTGAATTTGATTAATTAATATCAGTGTGAACGTTCTTCAAGTTTAGGATTCTTCCTTCCTCTAAAACTATAGATTCACATTTTCTGTTACTCTTTGTTACAGAGAGCAGACTTTTTTTGGTTGGGTCATCACTGAATGGATTTGGTACTCGTACAAGTGATGGTGATTTGTGCCTGGTGGTTAAAGAAGAACCAGTAAGTAATTTAAAGCATACACAGTTAAACAAAGTGTGGTTTTATGTGTGGGCTGTTAAAAGGCTGGATCCTGAAATGATAAAAAAAAAGCTCTAATCTTTTTGATTTAATAACATAGTTTTGCGCTCATAATAGCTATGAACTATGGGCCCAGTAATGTACAGATATGAATTCAACCCTATAAACCTAACAAAACTTATTTTTTAGAGCTTTACCTTCAATTCATAAGTGAAAAAATACAGCAAAAGGGAAGGAAATGTCTAGAAAGAGGAAGAAAATTGTTTGAGAACTCTTTTAGATGCAGAAACAACTTCTATTAAGTAAAATTTCTTATATTATTGTTTAGATTCATAGCTATCAGTTTTAGTGATCAGCCATAAAAAATGTGTTTAATATCTAAACTATTTTTAGTGAGAAAAAACGTTATGAGTAGAAATTAAGTTAACAGAAGGGATATCTAAAGGAAATTTAAATAGACCATAATCTTGAAAGAATTGAAGTGTCTTTTAAAGGGAAAAAGAGGACATTTTCGTGTAAGTGGGGCTAGGTTTTCATCTAGGTCTGTGATTTTTAAATGTCTGATAATCACTTCTTATATTGAGTAAGCATTGTTCTGTCTGGCATTTGCTGTGATAAATGTATATGTAGGCTGTAGAATGTGTTGGTGTACATGTTCATGTCTTATTCTGAGAACTAATTTCATTTTAAAAGGAAAGCATGCTTACTTTGAACATTTAAATGAGAGATACCAACTCCTTTCTTTAATTTTAATACCACATTTCAGGTGAATCAGAAGATTGAAGCGAGACGTGTACTCAGCTTAGTCCATAAACTCTTCAGTACTAAACTTTGTAAGTTACCGTCTGAAGTGAGGTTGTAAGATTATTGGCAATTCTGGAAGAAGTATTGATGCACAATTGCAACTAATGTATGTTATTGCATCTTGTCTAGGTTCTTATCACAGTACTCTTAGAAGAAAAGCTATAAATATTTAGTGATGTTACTTGATGCTGATGAATGGTCATTAGAAAAACAACAGTTTTTCTTTAAAACTAGTGGACTTCAATAGTGGGTAAGATCTCAGATGACTTTTGAATTGTGGAATGCAATGAGAAGGGTGTAGATTTCTGTTTGGGAAACCTCTGTTAGTGAACTCCTGGTAATATTTTAGATTGCAGTGTCTTCCTGTGAAAAATACTCTTAAGAATTTGTAAAATAAGATGTCACTCACAGTGGACTGTGTAGAATTGATTTTTTTCTTTTGAGAAGTAGTTAACTTAGGTGCCTAATGAAGAAAGTAGTTAATGTTGACAATACCAGCACATACAGATAAAACATGTCAATTAATAGTTTTTATAGGTTGTTGTTTAGACTCCCTTCAGATTAAGAATCCACATGGGCAGTTCTTGATTTAATATGAAAGCCTTCTACTTCAAAGAGGCTTTGTATCATCCTTTGAATTATAAAGTACCCTGACATTTACTGATATCAATGACTTTATCACCCTGCTTCCCAGACTTGTGATAGATTCTTTGATGCTACTCCTTACAGTGATGTTCTGAACAGTCCTGCAGTGCTAAAAGGAACAAACCATAAATTTAAATGCAGATTTCAAAATTTCTTCATTGGCAAGCATGCATGCACAGATTTTAACAGCTCACTTGGAAGAAAGACTTGATAGATCTGTTACTGAATAGGCATCTAATATTTAATGCTTATTACTGCTGTATGTTGATATTTGCATAAATCTGAAAATTAATGTGGGTTTGTCTGTGGTGCTGCTCTCTCCAGTGCTTTCTGATAGCACAGTGGTAAAAGAGATGTGTTTTCAGGGATCAGAAAGGGAGCTTCTAAATCAGCAATCTTTTTCAAGAGGCCTTGTTCTGTGACAGAGCGTTAGACAAAATCAAGTCTGTTTACCTGTATCGGAAAGGTATGATGGTCATGTGCAAGTGGTCCCCAAAGGTATTTGTGCCTTTGCCTATTTTTGATGCTCTCATAATCCTCTGTTACCTTGCAAGTGCATTTGGTCAGCTTGATTTAATCAAAATGTTCTGTGGAAGGTAAGGCAGGACAAAGCACTGCTGAGATTACCACTCCTGTTAGGCTCTCTTAGCTGTGGTATGTAGACCTTCTCTTCAGAATCTTAACATCACTGTGACATTAATTCCTATAACTAGCAATCTGTCCTGTGTCTGTCTGTGGGTTTTTTTGTGAATAGAATTAACAGGCAAGAGTTGTTTGAAAATGTTCTAAACAAAAAGGCTTTGGCACATGGGTCTTTCTACTTAGATTTAGCTAGTTTACAAGCTGTAGCTTAACTATGCCAAGGTTTAGTACTTCCAAAACAAGAGGTGTCCTGGTTTCAGCTGAGGTGGTTAATTTTCTTCTTAATAGCTGGTACAGTGCTGTGGTTTGGATTTAATATGAGGAGAATGTTGGTAACACACCACTGAAGTTTCAGCTGTTGCTCAGTAGTACTTACTATAAATCAAGGACGGCCTGTCTACCTAAAATGTATGAAGCTGCTTCTGATCATTATTTTCAAGTTTTGTGCTGCCCTGTTAGCGTGTATGATGCTATCCTGTAATTTTAAGGTAATACCTCTTTGACAAATGAGTTAAGTATTCATTTCTTCTGTAGAAGAGGGACTACAGCATGTTCTCAACGAGTGTGTGAGCAGTCATAAAACTTATTGTTGCTTCACATGAGAGAATGGAAATAAACATAGTTTGGGCCAAGCATGAAAGCTAGCAAAGTGTGTGCCAAGATGTAAGAGAAACTACAGGAGGGAGAAAATATAAGGTGCAACTTGAAATTAAGTTCTTGCTCTGGTTTTGTGAAAGAGTTAAAGGACAAAAAGAAATAAGGAGGATATTTGTGGCATAGGTAAAGTTTTAGAGCTTTTTTAACCTTTTTCCAGATCTCTTCAATTCAGAAACTTAGAAAAGTTTTTTCTCTCTGTGCCTCTCATAACATCTCCCTCTTTGTTCTTGCACTCTGCAGTGTTCCTGCGCGTTCAAATATAAGGACAGTAACAGTGTGATTCTGTGCTTATTTCACCTTAATTTTATGATTGATAAACGAAGGAGCATTCCAAGTGCAAATTAGATCAGTCTCTTTCACAATTTGTTTTGTCTTCAGAACTTTTAAGTGCAATCTCTTTTGTCCTTTTTATAGAGTTGAATATGATTGCTAGATTAGTAGCAAGGGAAGTGCTACTTTTCGGAATTGGATTCAAAATTTATATAAGCTCTAGCTTATTTTAGTTACAGGTTTGTAAAAGGTAACAAGTGTGAGCAAGGAATTTTAGTCCATCAGATTCTAAATCTTACACCAGAGGCTGTGTTGTCATTCTGCATCTAGAATACCAACTGAAGTGAAAATGTGTTCTCTTCTGAATAGCCTAATCACAGAGAAAAGTGGGAAAAAGCTTCTGGTATTTTATTCACTGTTTTTGTGGGGCGTGTTAGTCTTAAAGGTGTGTATTGTGTTTCTCCTAGAGAAGAGAGATGTAGGGATAGCAAATACATAATCCGTATCAAAGACTAGCTGATCATGTGTAACTTCTTGGCTTATTTGTTCAGATACCTGCACATGTATTTTTTTTACAAGATTGGCTGACATTTCCAGAACTGTATGCTGAAGTCAATGTCTTTAGAAATGTGAAGCGTTAATTTGGGGTGATAAATGAAGAGGTTACATCTAAACCACTGAGAGTAAACGTCAGACTGATTCCTCGCTTCAGATTTGTCTGTGTGGGATTCATTTGAAAATCACCGTGGTAGTATCAGGTTGACAGGTGTTTACTGTCTGCATAAATAACAAAGAGGTGCAGTAGTGTTGAGACTAGGGTATCAGAGTGGAATCTGCCTAATGGTGGTCTAGTGGGAAATGTGTAACAGCTGGGACAAGCAAAGGAATTTGAACGCAGTTGAGTGACTTTGAAGGACTGTGCAGGTCATTGAATGAATTCCAGAAAATCAGCAATTTTTTCATCCTGTGGTGGGTTGTACCTTCCTAGATTCTTCATGAATGTGGGTTCAGACTTCTGTGTTGCCCAGTTTCTCCTTCTGTAGTAGAACCCAATCCATGAGAGCAGGCTACATGCCCTGGATGCCAAAGATATTTTTGGCATATACCATTTTTGGGATTAATATTCTGTACAATTTCTTAATCTTTCATTTTGTAGAAGAAGAGAGAGCATGAAGCTGTTCAGTCTGAAATTCTGCATGGATAAGTTATATATGTCTTTAGTCCTTAGTCTTCTTTGAAGCCATTATATTCTTCTTTGCTAAGCTGAAGTGATGTTCATGACCTTTACATAGACATGCCCAAAACTGCGGAGCAACTGTATGGATTTCTTTTCATTTATTTTGGTGTAGCCCCTCTGGCTGTAGCTTTCATGATCACATAGTTTACTAAGGCACTTATTCAACCTGTGTGTATTTCAGAATTCCACATCCTGTATTTGTGACTGTTTCTTCCACTGTATGTATGTATAAGCTACAATATAGATTCTGCTAACGGCATCCTTGATCTGAGCCAAGAAAGAGGATACCAGCAGGAAGTTACTGCCTTCTAACTTCCTCTTTGCTCTTCTTACTTGCTCCTTGCTTTTTACCACCCTGTGAAACAGATTGGGATTATGTTTTGGGCTGTATCTTTTTTTTCTTAGCCAACTAATTTGACATAAGCATCCATCAAGTGTACAGTGGCATTTGCAGACAAGAATGTGTTTGGAAGTGGATTGTCACTAGAATGAGTTCAGTTAATTTCTGAAGAGCATTGGTAGGGGTCATAGTGAGCAAAGTTGAATTGCTATGGCATACAGATAGACATCCAGTGTTGTCTGCCATGTGCTAGTGTATTGGGAATCTTTGTCATAAATTTGGTCGTGAAAGGAAAGGAGTCAGAGAGGCGGACTCTCACTTTAAAAATGTTCTAGGATGCTGGAGGAGAGATGCCTGGATGTGTCTGAAGGTGCAGCTAGAGGGGATGCTTGTGTAAATTTTGCAGTCAGTGAACATGAATTGAAGTTACTTATTTAAGATTCTTCCATTAGCGTAAGTAAATTAGTAAGATTATCTTTTATTCTGAGTGCCAGACTGTGTGTTGGTTAGGCTTGTACAGTGCATTAAAATCCAGATAAAAGATTGCCTCAGGTCAAATCTGTCTGGACATGCATATCCATAAAACAGTTTCAGAAAGTCTCAAAAAAAAAAAAAGGAAGTTTGTTTTAGTTGAGTATTGCACAGCAGTGTTTCACAACATCTGAGTTTGTCATCCAAAAGCCATGGAGAGGATACTGTTTAATCAAGGTGGTTATTCAGCTGATAGACATACCTTGTTGCTTTTTCTGAGGAGAAAGAAAAAATTAGATTTTATTCAAGGTTACTTTTAGTCTATATTACTTTTACTGTGCATGCTTATTTATGCTAATCTGAGGTCAATTTATAGAAACAATGGGAAAATGTATGATGTTAGATATGGACAAATACAACTGGTCCTAAATTTGGCAACAGAAGTAATTACTAAAATCATGGGTTTTGCCCAAATTCGTATCATATAACCTACAGGCTATACTTTTTTTTCTTTTCCATTACTTTTTTGGGCAAAGTATTCATTCAGGATTATGGGAAACTACTGAATATAGGCTGAGGTACTATAAAGTATAAGGAAATCACAACAATACAACTGATGCAACAGTTTTGGGGAGCCAAGTTTGGAGGGTGCATTTGGTGGCTTTTTGTGAGTGGCTGAGCTTAGTATGTGTGAATTTGCTCTGGCACTGAGCTTATGTATCGATACTGTGTAGATAATCATCGGATAATCATCATCAGTGTGGATTTATTGCATGTCCTATTACTATTAAAGCAAAAGGCAGGTAAAGCTTATCCGTTCTTTGACAGAAGGCATTGCCCTGTTTTCAGTAGCATTTCCTGGTATGTACTTTATTATTGAAATGAACAGTTTTCAAAACAAGTTTTAAGCCTATCACTAGCCCGTCTTGGTTGGATATGTTCTTACCCCTTTATTATTGTACCTTAATTATAACTATTCAGGATTTCTATTACAAGTACTGTTCCATGAAAGCATTGTAGTACTGCATTCCTTATGTTCAAATTTCTGGAATATATTTCCCACAGAAAAGTCTTCCACTTTATGTTCTACTTTCTTCTCTAATGTTTGTTGTGGGGGGTGTTTCACACGCTTTCATAGGTTGTTTTTTTTGCTACAGTTGCTAAAGGTTACATAGTTTAGCACAACCCTGCTAATTTTAATAAGCTGCAATTTGCTATAAATCAGTCCATAAGATTCTGTTACAGGATCTTTTATTAAGATCTGCATCTTGCATGAAACTTAACTGCATGTTTTTCTCCATTTCAGCAAGCTACATTGAGCGACCTCAGCTGATAAGAGCAAAAGTGCCAATAGTGAAATTCAGGGATAAAGTCAGGCAAGTATTCTGTTCAGCATAATCTTTTAGACTTTGACATAGGGAAGTGTTCTATATATGTACTGCCCTTAGGAGTAGTCCCACTGTTACCTGTGTTTGTTTGTGTGGTGCCACAGTTGTATTGCAAATTTGTAGAGCTAATATGCAGTGGCAGTCAGTTCATTGCCTTGATGGTCTGAAGCACCTCTTGTGGTTGAGATGCTTTATGGTTCCTGTGATGTGAGTTAGAAGCAGTACATCACATATTTCTGTGGGTTATTTGTACATAGTGGACTCCAAGTTGACAAATGATTTGACAGAAAAACAGTGGTAGGAAGAAAACTGTTGTGAAATATAATTTTGCTTGCTGTGCAGACATAACTATTGAGCTATACAAACAACACTGAAACAAGCTAGTTTGTGATGATGTTTTCTTGTATTCATTGTATATTCATTATGAAGACATGAGAATAATATAGAGTGATGTTCTGGGACAGAGAGTGATGTATTTCTTATTGTGTGTGATAAAAGTACGTGGCAGAGAAAAAAAAAAGTTGTGCAAAGCACTGAAATGTGTTGACAGTCTGAGTAATGTTTGTATCTTGTGTTTATTGCCTTGGTTTTGTAACACTGATATGTATTAGCTTCCTATAGTAACATAGTTTCATTCTTCTTTGTAGATTGGACTTTGAACAACTTTAATGTAGCTGTCTTAACCTGTATGGGTCTAAAATTTTGCAACTCTGTATCTGTCTTTTAAAAACAAATCAGCCTACTTTTCTGGCCTCTCCCTATGAAAGCATATCACAACGTGTTTTTATCATGGTGTAACTTTATCATGGCGGTTCTCTTTCTCAGTTCACTGGCATAATTTCCTAAACTAATACCTCAGAGAATCCTTCCTGGTATCAAAACTTACCTGTAGTAAATCATGTAATGCATGTCTAGTTGGGAGAAATATATGGTAAAAATTAAAAAAGGAATCTTAAGTTGTCCTAAAGTCTAAATTTTTGTCTACATGTGTTCTTCATGTAAAACAACAATTACATTTTTATAACAAAGGAGATCAAGTCTATAAGTGGCTCAGGTGCTATAAACAAAATCATAGGAATCATGGCATTTAAAGCTCTGAAGAAAGTTTCTAGGGCTTTATATTAAAATTATATTTCTCCGTATCTGTCACAAAGTAGGTAGTAAACATTCAGAAATTGAATACCATGATGCTTGATTTTTTTTTTTCCTCCCTGATAGCAATGTGGATTTCGACTTGAATGTAAACAATGTTATAGGTATAAGAAACACATTCCTTCTGAGAACCTATGCATTCAGTAAGTTTTTATTTTATTTTCTTATTTCTTTAAACTTTGCTTTTTGAGTTTGTATTTTGGTATTGATATGCTATGAAAATTTAATTTAATATATTGTATTATTCTATATATGTAATTACTTATTTAGTTACATTAAGTAGGTTTAAGATAAGTTCTTGTTGCTCATTCTAAATATATGGAGAAAACAGCTAGGTATGTTTTTAATTGAATATTATTATATTGAGAAGATAACAAAGATTCTTAGTATTAAGGTCCACGTATCTACTGCAAGGGCTTCTTCAGGTATTCTGCAGATGACAAGATCATGATAGTAATGGTCATCTAGTGGTATAATCTCCAGTTTGTTTTATTTCCTTACAGCCGATGACAGCCAGTTTTTCACGGCTGATAGCCAGCTATGTCTGTATGCTGTTGCAGAGTCTTTCCTTGGAAAATCCAAGATACTGCTTCAGTATTTATACTAATCCCAAATCAAAATTGTGATTGAAAATATTATCTTCTCAATGTTCTGGACCTTCCTAAATAGTCAAGCTGTATTGGGCATACATGTCTGTCTTGTCTTCCTTGGACCAGAAAACTCAGGTGACATAAGGCAAACAAAACTAAATGAAAGCTTTTATCAGACTGTCTCTTTCCATACTTTTATAAGTCATATCAGCAAGGGTGGATAGCCTTATATGTATTGTCCTGCTCACTTAAATGTGTAGTTGAAGGGCTTCAACCTGCATGGGGAAAAGAAATTATCAAATTACCTCTAATGTGGAAGATATATTGGTCTATTTTCCGTTAGAACAAATTAGATGCTTGGGCAAACAATGGACTAATTGCCTTAGTGAACATGATAAGAAAGCTAAAACTCCAAATATTTCTGTGGATGCTCTTTGATCTGTTTTGAAGTTAACTCTTCTGTGTTGGTGCATGGATGCAAGGTGCATCAAGGAGGATGAGGCAAGGTGAAACAAAATGTCCACAGAAAATGTAGATGGATTAGGCAGAGCTAGAAGGTGAAGTCTGTGCTGTTATGTCACCAGTGGTTTGTTGAAGGAGGTATGTCTGTGATTAATCAGCAATTTTTGCTAGATGTTTTTCAGTTAGTGGAAGCGGTACTTTTTAGCTTTGTGCAAATAACATTACTGAGCATTTTCTTGAGGGGTAGCTTGTATCAGAGTATCAGACAAAGTTTACTGACCATGTTGCACACTAACTTTATTATATACTAATTACAGGAACTAGCAGACAGAATTTAATATCTCAAAATGAGGTAAACTAGAAAAAGATCTTTTCTACTGTGACATGCACAAAATAGTTGTGTTTGAAACTGGAGCCTATTTACATTTTTCTCTCATGAAAAAATCCTATTCCAATTAATGCATCTTCATATGGTGTCTGTACAGTACTTTTTTGGCATCTCACAATTAGTGTACTAGGTTTTATGTTTTTGGTTCAACTACTGGTGAACAATGTCAGGAATAAGGTGATTAGTGATAAGGAGTTTGATTGTTTCCAAAAAGGCTTCCAGATCTAGTAGGACGTTCATTCTGAGAAGAGCACCAGTTACATGGGCATGTATGCTGAACCACTCTGACTGAACATGTTGTGAAAAAATCATGATTGATAGTTTTACAGAATAACAGAGAGCACCCCAACTGGTGCAGTTATAGGATGTCTTTTGTCCTCATGTCCTGATGAGAAGAATACAAAACTTTGTATAATGATGTCAGGTTAGAAAAGATACTCCAGAATTGTATAAGCTGTTAAGGCCGTTGTAAGGCACTTGACTGAACTGATGATCTGCATACTTGCAAATAACAAATTAAGTATGCTTCAGAATTCCAGGAGTTTCTGGTGAGTGATGTCTACCTACAACAGATTAATACCTTAATTAGAAGGCTATCTATATTCACCAGAAATTCAGAAGATCATATCTGGAATATGCCTGTTTTTCTGTCTTTCCTCATGAAATGCATATGTATTGATTTAAAGAGATACTGTGTCTAACATGTCATCTGCATAAAAAGCTATTGAGGACAAGGCAAATTTAAAATCTATATTTGCATGCAGGGGTTACTGCTCTCATGTATACTGATGTAAACTTAAGAATCAGCTGTGTCTTCCAACCACAAGAATACTTTTCCTGTTTGTATAGCCTAAATAAAAAAATAACATAGGGTCTGTCCTGGCAGCAAGTTAATTCAGGGGAAATTAGTACAAAGAACTGGAGAGACCTTAAAAGTTGAAAGTGTCACTTTGCAAATTTCCTGGTATACCTCTAGTAATGTGTCTGTGGATCTTACTACTCAGAAGACTGTTTTCAAATGCAAATATTTTGTTTCAATATTTATAGGATGGATAGTAATTCTAGAATAACTAAGTAAATTCTGTAAAATATCTGCAAAAGGTAACCTTAGAATACAAAACTACCATGTTGATCAAGCAGGAGCCAATGTTGATTAATTGCTGTCTAGTTAAATGTACTTTTTTTGAGATGTGTTTATTTTACTTGCAGTTGAGAATCGAGTTCGTCCATTAGTGCTTGTTGTTAAGAAGTGGGCAAGTTTTCGTGAGATTAATGATGCCAGTCGTGGTACTTTAAACAGCTATAGTCTTGTGTTGATGGTTTTGCACTACTTACAGAGTAAGTATTTTTTTTACATGTTGAAACTGTCCCTTTTAAGTTCGTATTTGTGTAGTTTTCCTCTTTAATAAAATAAAACAAGCAGTAGTTATCTTCTACACAGAAATATTTAAAAGTAAAGTGAGTTTACTCCATTTCCATAGTGTTACATTTGTCTTTAACAAATGGACCTCTTCTTTGGAGGCAGAGTTATCAGCTTTAAAAAGGTTTGGGAAAAAAAAGTACCTGCAGGACATTGTGTAGCTATAAAATAAACTCAAGGACTAGTTCACAAAAATGCATGAGGACTTTTGCTGTAGTCATCTGTGGCAGCTGCCACAGCTGTCTAGGGAAGGGGAAGAAAAGGTTCAAATAATCCTTTTCATGCAAAACTGGGATATGTCTGGGGAAGATCAGCAGTCCACAAACCAAAGAGGAGCCTTCTACCTGTGCTTCCTCAGCCTTTTCTGTGGGGGGGAAAAAAAAAGGGCCAGAAAAAAAAAGCTCCTGAGATGTGACCATGTATACTATACATGCATCTAAGCACCAGATTTTGAAGTTCTGATGTTTTATTCATACAGATTTTAAGCTTTTTTTCCCCTGCTGTATGCATGTGATGATCCTGAAGGCCTGTGTCCTAGAACTTCTAATAGCATTTCTGTTGGTGATACTGTGGAGGGGAAAAAAAGAAGACCTTTCTTTTGCACTAGGATCCCTGCCTTCACTAGGCAAATTTCTTTTCTATACTACTTAAATAATTTCCATATTCTTATACTTGTGTGGTTGTCTTTGGACCCAAGTTTAGTGTGGCTTGAGTTTATTTTGTAGATACATCAATGTCTTGTACATGAACTTTTGTCCAGATAGTATGTCTAACTAACTTGTACAGTAAGAAAAGGAAACTCATAGGGCAAATGCTACTGGCAAGTGGTAATTTTTCCCCTCCCATCCATCCTCTTAGTAAAGCTTAGCAAAGCATACACACCTAGATGCAATACCTTGATTGTTAGTGTTGCTCAGATTTTGTTGCCCTTTAATTTACTCTGGTAGAGATCTGGAAATTATCCAAGATGTTGCAGAAATATGAGCTCTTTCATATTTCTCAATACCCACTAAAAAAATGTTATTGAAGCAGCTGTGATAGTTTTCTTAGCAGTCCTGACAGTATATTCTACTCTTTGAAGATACCCCAAGCACATTCTGAGAACTTTACTGTTCTGATTCTTAGTCTCTATGGAAATAGGATTCTGTAAAATCTCTTCACCTGTAAGATCTTGTTGAAGGGTGAACTAAGTCCCAAGTCCAAGACATATGTACTGAATTTATTTATTATTTTCCCTAGTGAATGATGTAGATTAGTTCCTTAAACCATGCTGAAGACATGATGATAAAGCTTTAGTTTGAGGAGTGCTCTGACAGATCTGTAGCTGCTTGACTAGAGTGTGAATACTTTTGGATTTTGGTCTATCTATCGGACCACCTAATCTGGGTGATTTTTTTTGTCTCTAATTTATGTTGTTTAATAGATGCACTCCCAATCCATTATTTTCATAAAAGTGACAAATATTCAGATAATTTTGTGTTAGTATTGTTAATGACTGCATGATCTTAATAACGTTTGCCATTTAGCAGACCAGCTAACACTATTAGACTATATTTATGTATTTTATGGGGATTTTGCTAGCAATGCCTACTAAGTGTGTTGGGCATTTTTTTTAATAGGTTACATTTGGAAACTCAATATGTAATACTTGGCAGCTGAAAAACATGTGCTCTTGCAGTAACTGTAGACTTGTTCACAGAATCATATTAGATGTAACGAAAAAAAGATGAGCGAAGGTCTGATTTTTCATTTAGGGAATCTAGATGATTTTCCTGTAGCCATGAATTAATATGAATTTCAGAAATAAAGCTGTACCCAGCTGCTGTAGAATTTTTTATGCCCTTTACATATAGTAGTATCTTGGTAAGACCTTTCATTAGCTGAATAAAGTTCCTGTAGTACTGTATAGTACAAAATACAGTAATAGAAATGTTTGCTGAATAACTTGTTTTACAGAATGCATGAAAGTGAAGTTCTTGATAAGTGTTTTTAAGATAGAATTTCAATGCAACTCTTTGATGTAGTTGATATGATATTGCTTCCTGTGAATTACATGAATCACAGCAACTTTAAACTTTTTTTTTATAGCCTTACCTGAACCCATCCTTCCATCCCTCCAAAAAAATTACCCAGTAAGTGTTTCTTACGGATTTACTATATCATATATGTGTATCACCCTGCTTATCTAAATATATGAATTACTAACTATCTCTAATGTATTAAGTTGAATACAGTCTGTAGGTCAGGTCATCGATATGGTAAACCTAAGTGTGAAAGAGATCATTTGCTGCTTTTGGTAATTTCCTTAATGAAAATTCTGTTATGTATGAGAAGATTTTATACACAGTTAGAAGAAAGCGCTAATGAAAACCGCTGGCCTGGAAATATCTCTGTGTCAGCTGTAACTTTCTGGTTCCTATTTCTCAATGTGTTAAGTAGTGCTTTTTATCTAGCTCTGGTGCTTCAGAATTCCATGCCCTCCCACAGCTGTTGAGTTGCCTGATATTTCTGTGTGCAGAAAGTGAGTGGTACATGTTTACTAAGGAAACTTGAGACACCACAAAATTTTACTTCAGTCCAACAAGAAAACACCTTTTTAGGTCTTTGCTATTGTAGTCAGATCATTCTCTGATAATTTCTGGAGAAAAAGGAGTCAGTTCCTCCAGAATTAGGAGTGTTATTAGTGAGATTTAATCTAAGAAAAATTATCTAGAAGTAAGAACCGCCCTCCTAAATATTTGTCTGTGCACAAAAATGCTATTGCTGAATATGCAATAGTATATTCATATTATGCTATAATTTATTTACAGAAATTCCTTGGTTCTTTCTTCCTTACCTGTCTTCATACGTGTCACTTAAAATTTTTCTTTATTCATAATTGACACAGTTTGGTGTTCCTGTCTACTTATGGGGGATTTTTTATTGGTTGCTGACAATTGTGCCGAGCTAGTATCAGAAAGCCTGTCTGTCTTGTGCATGTATTTCCCCTAATGCTGAAATGGGAATATTTAATGACATTGAACATGAGGGAGAAAATACTGTGGTGTCGGCCATTTTGGGTAATTAAGATAATCGAGATGCAGAAGAAAGTGTTGAGCAATAATTCACTGCAGTTTTATTTCTGTGTTGTAAATCTGCTTAGGGATACCTGTGCTGTATTTTTATGGTCTTTATCTTTTCCTTTGATTTTCTTATGGCACTCTGTACCTTCTAGTTTCTTCTTTGGGAGTGCTGGAAAGCATTTGAAACTATCTTTCATTTCTTGTGCACTTAGCTTTATCTGATAGGTTTTTGAACTGCTAAATTTTCTAATTACATTTCCTTAAAGCTTGTGTGCTGTAGTGTTCCAAGTTTTGTGTAGCATGTTATTTAGAGAAGAGTGTTAAGAACTGGCTACTTTTGACTCCTCTGTATTTATAATACAGACATTTATATTTGTAGTGTTCGAACTGTGTAAAGGCCTTCAGAACACTATACAAATATTAATGCCTTAAATCATTAAAGCAAACATATACAATACCATAAGCTGAAAAATCTAATGAATCTAAATGGAAAATTTTATCTTGTGTTGTGTGAAAATGTTAAATCACTTGCAGGTGAGCACTGCTGTAAGAATTGCATTTTTGCCCTGTTCTGATATAGATTTTATTTGGTTTTGTTGTTCTTGTTAGTTATCTTATATTTAGAGAATGGACTAAATATTCTAGGATTGCTAACAAAATTAAAAGAATATTTTATACATGCTTACTACAAAACCAAATTGCGAGTATATTTTTGGTCTGCTGTCTCCATTAGGAATATAATTAAATGTTTAAAAATCGTGAAACTTAAAATTTCTGAATACTGGTATTTCCAAGGAATTTAAAATGAAAAATACAGCAAAACAATTTTGGTCTTGTGGCTTGCAGTAATAATTAAAAAGCACAGGCAAATTTCAGTATCAGAAGAAACACTATTTTTCTTGTGGTTGTTGCTGGTCAGAACTGTGTCTCCACACTAAAACTACACAAACATACTGCATCTCCCCTACATACACCTACCCACAGTTTTTCAAAATCAGATCTGCAGCCTGAAAATACTTCTGTGATTTGGAGGAAACTGCTTGTCTTAAATTGTTGGTACCATATAGGAGAGACATGCTTACATTGAGGAGGAAACAAAAGACTGATTCTGTGTCTCAGTATATCCCTCTTGCAAATGTGAAGGGTGAGAAGTCCTGGAAAGCCACCAGATTTTCCCACTTTTTCATTCTGTTGCCATGGGGGACTTTCCAACTGGCACCAAGCTGATGTGTTTTGCAACCACCAGTTTAGAGCGAGTGTCAGGCCACATCAGATGTGGGGTTGTATTCTGGGGCTTCTCTTCCCCCCTAGCCAGATAAGGTAGATGGCAATAGCCCACAAAGTGTGTTCATCAGTTTTGAAGTCTATGTAGTACGTGCCTCCAAGTCAGGACTTCATGGATAAGCTCTAGAGAACCTGTGATGGTTTAAGCTATTATGGCTGGTGAACATTGCTGCCACTGTCTCTCAGAAGGAAGCTTGTGCCTGACTCTCCACTGTTCAAGAAGTTTGGTGTATGAGTTTAAATCAAGATGGAATTGGGTTTCCATGAGTGCTCTGGATGGTGAACTTCAAGGACTCTAGCATGAGCACATTTTTTTTATCTGCTGCCTCAGCTTCGTGTCATGTCTTGCAAAGGGTGGGGCAGAAGGTGGGATGATGCTTAACATGGGAGTCAGTCCTTGGAAAGACACTGTTTGTTTCACACTAAGTTGCACTTTTAAAAATATAAACATGAGTTAAATACTCATTTGTAGGGCTGGGGAAAAGGCTATTTTATGTGTGTGAATATACAAAAATGTCAAGACACTATGCTGACTCTACCACCAAATTTTTTTGAACAAAGAATCTTGTACATTCAAAGTTAAACTCACTGTACTTCAAGATATTCAAATATAAATTTTATTTTGATGTACAGTCATGTTCCTTTCCAGTGGGTAACGTGGAATGAGCATACTTAAAAGCATTATGTAGCTTGAACATGAAGCATGTTGCTGAATATTGGTGTTTCTTGAGAAATCAGCAAATCGCGATAAAGATTAGAGATTCAGCAAAAAAGGAAAAGGACTTTGGGGTCCCTTTTTCTGGAATATCTTAAAATAATGGAGAGCTTATTTATATTTGTTGCTCAATCGGATCCTGAATCTACTTTCTGTCTCTTAAGACAGCTTGAAGCAAAGACACAGTAAGCAAAATAGGGACTAGTTTTAATAGAAGCTGAATCTTTTGCCTTCTAGAGCAATTTAGAAAAGAAAATGTACTTTGAAGGATGTTTTGTAATTCTATTTTTTTAGCAACCTCAACCTTACCTACCAAGGTAAGCTGTACCTTGTTTTGTTTACCTAGTTATTCCCTGAGTCCCTCTAACAGGAAGGAAAATACTGTTATCCTTGTTTTACAAGAGGTGAATGAAGATAAGTTGAAGCTAGAGGATTATCATGGGTTGTCTGTGGCAAAGCAGAAAAAAGAGTCTAGGTATCTCATAGCTGGTCTGACCTCTCATTCCCTGGACACTGAGTGATTGCTTCATTAAGAAATTACCTAAAATTACATTGTTAGTTATTGAATTACTGAATATTGGTATATCTTGACAGAAGTTGTCACTAAATCTTGCCCATTTTAAGTAGTAATTAACTTGGTTTTGCATGTAAAACTTTCTGATATGGTAATAGCAACTTCTTACATAACAAATTTTCTGTATTTCAGAAAGATGAAACACTGGGTTTTGCCTTCTCTGTGGGGTGATCAGCAACCAACAGTGATTAAAAAATAAATCTACTAAGAGTATCACACACATGTGATTAGTACATTGTTTTAGTTATGGTTATTAAATCTTATTATCTTCCAGAAAAGTCATATCAGTTATGCCTTCTATTTTGCAATACTTAGTTGTCTTTTTAAGAGCAATTTTCAGAGTGACATAACCACTAAACCAAATGGAAATGAGAATTACTTATATGTCTCTCTTAAACTAGGAGGCTGGGGGTTTTAATGGTTAGGTGCTATAGACTGTAGCTTGTGTTTTTACTACAACACATGTCTTGAATAATGTGTGCGTATTTCCTTGAAAGCAAAGCCTTCTGACTAAGGAAAACTTTGTTTTGTCTGATATCTTATTGCCTGCCAGTAAAAAAATAGCTTGTTTTTATGAAAAATAGTAAAATAAAGTTTAACTTTTTAGCTGCTGAGGATATCAGCCTCAGTGTGATGGCAGAATTTTCTTGCAATTGAGAAGTTCTCAGGCATTCAAATATTCAAAGTGTAAAAAAAATTAATCTTGTTCTCCTTTTCTGCTGCCTCCAAATGTTTACTTACTAGTCTTAGTAGACATCTGTTGTAGTAATTTCATTGCTCTTCTGTTTTGTACTTTTTTCTGTACTGTTTTGTACCATTTTCTTCTTCCTTTCCCCTCCTGCCTTGTATGTTTCTTCATCAGCTGGTATACTGCTAATTCTAAATTAAGTTGTTCTGACTCCTCCTTAGCTTTCTGTGGGGATGGGCAAGGAGTGACTTTCACTGTAGTACCTTTCTGATTAACTTTAGGGTTAAAACTGTATATACTGTGTGGCACAGGAGCAACTGTTTCCTTTTTAGATCTTTGTATACTGCGTATCTGCTTTTTATGTCTGTGTTTCCATTGTTTTGGTGTCTTCTGATGAACTATAAGCTGTTAAATTCTGAGCTCTGCTAATTAAAGTAATGTTTAATACATAGCATTATATCATATGAGATCAACCACTGAAGTTTTTTATCTCTAGAAGAATGGCTTTTTTTCCCCAAAAGATGTTGCACAAGGTTCCAGGAAGTTCTGCTGGAGCTGGCAGAAGAGGATGGGAGTCTCAAACTTTCCAGTCCTATTGGTTTTATCACTAACAGTACTTTTCTTGGAGGAAGCAGTGCCAGCTGTGGACATGGGAATAATACTACACTGTGTAGTGCTTCTAGTGCTATTGTAGTACTATAAAATATGAATCATACCTGGTACTACTCTTAAAAATAACAAAGGAATGGGTGGAGAGGGGAAAGGAGATACAGTAATGAGGGAACAGGTTCCTAAATTTACATAAATGTGTTTTCTTTATGCGAACGTAAAGTTTCCTCCTGTGTATCTTGAGTTCATTTTCAATAAAATACACAATATTGCTGTAAAATGGTATTAGAACTGGTATTAGCAAGTTATAAAAATTGTTTCTGTAGTAAGAGGAGGTATGTATTCTTCTATGTACCCCAGTCTGTCAAAAGAACCTAAAGGATGCAATGGACACTGAAACAGCAGGGCAGTTCTAAAACCATGTTTCTTTAGTCTTGTTTATTCCTTTTTAAGCTGGCAGTAGTGCCTTCTTTTCATAGCAAACCTGATTTTTTCTTACCCCATCATACCCACCCTCTTCCCCCACAGAAAAGCATACTTCAGCTGAACTGTAGTGTTCTGTGTATTCAGGTGTTTTGTATAACTTCACAGCTGGTTTTTTTTTTTCATTCTTGGCTAGAGGATGTGCTACCTGCAGTCTTTATGCTTATTATGTGGGAGGATGAAGGTTCATTTTGTAGCCAGTGGGTTTCCTATTCAGTTTTTAACTCTGTACTGTGTGAGCAGTGTCAGGCCTTCCCTCTAGATTATTTCTGCACTTCAGTTCAGGTATGGGAAATTGACAATAGGTGCATTAACTTCACCTACATTTTTCTCAGCTGAGCCGCAGTCAGCTCAGTGCAGGCTACCTTACTCAGCCTTTGCTCTTGTGGTTTTAGATGCAAGTCCAGTTCAAAGATTCTCCCATGTTAAAGTTATTTAGTAAACAGAGGTCAAGGGATAGTCTTGTATGCTCCTGTGCAAGATGATTCTACCTGAGTTCAGGGGGAGTACGTAGTATTCAGTGGGGCAGAAGAGAAATAGTCCTTGGCTTGTAAGTTGTCCTTGAACTTCTAATAAGCAAACAATAGGCAGCTTTCTTATTGTGAAAAATACATGCATCTGGGTTAAGGCTCTTTCTGTGTATATATATATATACACTCTGATTTTATTTTGACAGGAATGTTTTGATCCTACTATGCAGTTGCATCTTGTTCATCAAGCTCCGCGTACCATTCCTCCTTACATCTCAAAAAATGGATCAAGCCTTGGAGATTTGCTAATAGGCTTCTTCAAATATTATGCCACAGAATTTGAGTAAGTAATAAGCTCATCTCGGTGGTTTAGAGGATGGGAAACTTTGATTCTTTCTATTCAATATAGCAACACTTTATAGCCCTTGAGGGGAAAGAAAAGCAGCACAAAGTGGTAACTGAGAGGGAGGAAATGAGTGGAAAGGCTAAATGACAACAGGAATGCTGGTAAAGTGTCTGGTATCTTCTGCTTAGCTGGGCATTCTTTCCTGTAAAGTAGCTGCCAAAAGTTAGAGAGCTTTGTCCTTCAAAAATTGCTGGGTTTTGTTATACAGTTACACTAATCTATAGCTGCCTATCCATGTGTGAGAAAGGTCTGTTCTTAGTTGTCATTTAAGGTATCAGTTGTGATATGAATTATTTGGACCTTAAGGGCTGTGCTTATCTTTTGTCACCCCGAGTCAATGGAGGTAACTGGCCAGGTGTGTCCTTACTTCAGCCAGAATGTATATCTGTATAGGCCTACCTAGTGAAGAGTTCTCCCATGTAGAGTTGTTTCACTTACGTTATTGCTAGAATCTGAGTTTAATTTTGGCATCTGGACTTCATTATATAAGAGTAGAAGCTAAAGTTGTGAGGGCCTCTGAGAAAGCCTTAAGATACAACTGTTTTGCCAAATTGTTGCTCATGTATTTCTGAATTTCTTATAAAAAATGCTTGTTCATATAAAATATCAGATGGTTGTATCTCAATCAGCTTAAAGATCTGTTGCCTTGTTTTTTACAATTTTTCCATGTTTTTAATTTTGTAGACAAAGTATTCATACTCTGTTCTATAAACATAAGCCATGTTATGTCTAACTACAAAATGTTTTCATTTCTTCTCCTAAGGCGGAGACATTTGACAGATCTCTCCTTAGACCTATGTATTTGAAGGGTGGTAATTTCACTATCCAATCAGTGAAGTTTTCTAAAAGTCTATATAATAAACGAAACCCCCCGGGCTGGAAGTTTTCCAGCTTCCGGGTAGTCTTTCTCTCTCTCTCAAAGCAAGTGTCTGTGTGTGTTCCTTTCGTGTCCGCGTACGACAAAGATCTAAATAACTTCTGAGGCAGTTGGTTCGTGCACATTGCTGTCTTGTGTATGTGCATCATCTCCATTTCTTGGAAGGAAATACATACAATTGGATATTCATATTTTTGGAAGTGTTCATATTTTACTTTAATATAAGAAGTGAAAGACCATAAAATCGTTAAAGCATTTCTGGGGTGTGCATCACATGTGAAATGTGTAGGCTAAATCCCTATGGCCTGTAGTAATGCATGAACCAACTGCATTTTGTGTGTGCTTAAGCCTGGCTGAGAGATTTTCACATAAGAGATTTTCTTTCGATGATCTCTGCAGATAGAATGGTCTTTTGTCTTAAATGTTTCTCCTAAGTACCTGTCTTTTCAGCTGAAAAGGTGATGTTTGCTAAAGAGGCAAATGACAAGACACTGCTGGAGGATAACCTGAGGTTCTTAATTTATGCGGGACACTACATGAATCTTTTACTACTTGACTGTGCAACAAACTGTTAATCTTCTCATAAACGAAAGTAAATATCTTTTCCACTAAGAAATTTGCTGGTTTGCCTGTGCGAAGGAACAGAGATGATCTTGTTTAATTGCAGGAAAAATACCTAGTTTGACTTTTCTAGGTTTGGGTGCTTTTAAACATAGTCAAGACCAGATTTCTGCCTAAGCTGGTGGCTGGTCCAGAACGACCTCACTTTTGTCTGCTATTGGACAGGATATGCTAAGACATATGCAGACCAAAAATTCTGCAGTATCAGTGTTTGAACTGGTGGCAATCCCTAAATACTATTTTTGTGATGATTATAAATCTGGAAAAAATACTACCTAAGTTTATTCATAGACACACAGAGGAGCTTCTGGGTAAAACAAAGCTTGAAGACATAGATAGTGAAGATAGGATAGTTGCTGATGTCAAGGGAAGAAAATGTTTCAAAAAACAACTGAATAAAAAGAATACCTGGCTTGTTCTTCTGGTGTTCAGTATCTATTAAGTATTTAAACATTTCACTGGTGATATTCTGTTAAAAAAAAAACCCAGTAAAAATAGCTGTTAGAATTCCTATGTTGAAAATGCTGCTACATAGCTGAGAAGTCATTTGAGGAAATTCTGCACTTAATGCAGCAGCCTATATTATTTTTAACTCTTTCTGCTACAGAAATAAAATTTAGTCAGGTGTACTGTTTATCTGTATATCTCTGACAACTCTAAATCCTGTTTGAAAGGAATAGGGTTGGTAGTAACATTCCATATAGTTTCACTGACTGGAGAAGACAAATTAGTGCACCATAGGGAGGAACATTAACATGGTGCTTAAAAGGTTTTGTGTGTGTGACAGTCAGCCAGTGCAAGCAAAAGTAGTGTCATGCTAGCCACAGGATCTGTTATCTTTGCTTTGAAGTTGCTGATGGAAACAACAGTACAAATGAGAATGAAGGTAAGAATTAAATACATAGAATGACAGAGGCATAGAATATGTTGAGTTGGAAGGGATCTGTCAGGATCTTTTGAAGTCCAACTCCTGGCCCTGCATGAGATCATCCCTAAGATTCACACCATGTGCCTGAGAGCATTGTCTAAACACTTCTTGAACTCTGTCAGGCTGGTGCTGTGACCACTTCTCTGGGAGCCTGTTCCAGTGCCCAGTCACCCTCTGGGTTAAAAATATTTTCCTAATACCCAACCTAAACCTCTCCTGACTCACCTTCATGCTGTTACCTGAAGTCCTGTCACTGGTCATGAGAGTGAAGAGATTAGTGTCTGCCCCTCCTGTTCCCCTCATGAGGAAGTTGTANGACACGGGTGGCCCTCCTGGCTGCCAGGGCACTGCTGACTTGTGTTCACTTGCAAATACAAACAACACAGGGCTGTCTTAGTTCTGCCTTTCATGGAAGAACTAGTGTTTTACTCTAGAGTGTGTTGAATGTTTTCTTTGCTGTAATAAGTAGTTTTTTCAGTGTTTGCTTGCCCTGTGAAACATTTGCTAGTGTCTTTATGCACTGAAATTTTGAGATTCAGTTTTGGACACTGTGACTGTTAAATTAGGCTGTATTTGTATGATCTATACTGGGCCACTGAACTTTCCCTATTGGACTGTCACATGTTTGATGAAAAGATTACTACATTGTGTGTGACTTCAATTTTTGTAAAAGTAATTTTTGTAGGCTCCTATCTGTGGAGTAGGATGCACTACCAGATTTGATATACAGGAACTGTTTTGCTGAATGAACAGCATGCAATCAAGAATGATCGGACCATGTGTGAAGATCATAATTTTGAACAGAATAAGTCATTGAAGCCACCTGCCTAGAATGTTTGACTACTGATCTATTTTACGTGTAATGGTCAGGAAGATAAGACGGAGATATATTGTTTTAAACTTCTCCCTCACTCTAGCAAAGGCCATTAGGTATTTCAGTTAAAATCTGTGGTTTATTTTACTTGATGTAGGACAGGATGGGTGGAAAGACTACAGCAAAGGAAGAAACAGGAGCTTTGCATCCTGTGTAGTCATGCATAAGTCCTTGTGCTGTGTTGATTTTCCCTTACGCTTTTAAACTGTTTTGTTTATCTAGATGTTTCAGAAAATTGTTTATTGCCATGTATTTATACAGTACCCTTTCCACAGTCCTATTCTAGGGTTTTCAGTGTGTCCATAAGAAGTAATTTTTATATCCCTTCATCCCTAAAGCAATGTGGTTTGGAAATTGCAGCATGTATTGAAATAATACAGCATATATGGCAAAGCTTGTTTGCCTTTATGCTTGTATACTTATCTTGCCATAAGAGTTCAAGTCTGTGTAATGCTTCTTATGATACAGCTGGCTATGGTTATGACTTCATTTTAACTTTAACTATTTAAAATTGTCCACTGATTAAGTAGAGAATGTGATCAGGTAAAAAATCGTAGATGTTCTCCAAAGCAAGTATTTGGAACCATGTTTACCAGCCCGTTTGGAAGAGGTGTCTGATTTCATTTCTGCAGCTGTGAGTGAAGGCAGCAGGTTTTCACTTGGCTGTCTCCTTGCAAAGTGAGACCTTGAAGCAAGGCGATGCTCCCCTGAATTTATTGCTTTGTGATTACTTCCCTTAAATTTACTGTTCCAAGTTAAGTAGCAGTTGCTTAAGATCATTCACTGATTTGTGTTTGGTGGACGTGGTAAAAGCTTTGGTTACATTTTAATGAGAAAATATAAAATTGCAGTGAGAAGTTGCTTGCAGCTCTTTTCACAATAGAATTGGTCAGGTAATAAAGGGATCATTTCTAATACTGTTTTGAATTAAATATGTTTGCAACTTGTTCCCATCTTACTGTATTTATACAAGTGGGTTTGATTTGTAAGAATGCTCTGAAAAAGATAAGCTTTTTTTTCTGTTCGTTCTGTGGACATATACACACCTGAAAATGCGTAGTCTCTTTCTTTCAAATACTTGCCTTTGCCATGAAGATCACATACCTAGTACAGTCAGTGACAACAGAAATAACTGATAATTGAAATAGCTGTTTAAATGGCATTGTTAACTTACGGATTGAAAATGTGTACAGGGAGAATATCTGCTTTATGTTGGCAACAATTAAGTTATTATATGCAAGCCAAAGTGGTTAAAATTGACACACAAATAATTTGCTATTCATAATTGATTTCTAATTCAGTATGATCTCAGTACCAAGACAGTTTTGTAAGACTGTCAGATAAAAGAGTTGTTTTCAAATTTAAATTTCAATTTTAAATAAAAGGCTTTTAAGTTTCAAATTTAAATAGAAGGCAAGAAATGCCACTTTCTGGCTGCTTTTTACTTAACCAGTGTGTTATAAATGCATTTATTTTTTGCTGAGGGATCAAGTATAGCCTAGGAAAAAAACAATTCAATAGAAGAATTACTGTTTCAAGTGAAACAGTACTGCCTGGTTAA
>VXBT01000522.1:0-33214 GCA_013400235.1 Oriolus oriolus
AATCATCATGGCATCACAGTGACCACAAGATGGTGGAATTTGAGATACTCAGAGCACTAAGGAGGGCACAGAGCAAGCTCACTGCCCTGGACTTCAGGAGAGCAGATTCTGGTCTCTTCAAGGACCTGCTTGGTAGAGTCCCATGAGATAAAGCCCTGGAGGGCAGAGGACCCAATAATGCTGGCTGAATTTCAGGGATCACCTCCTCTGAGCAAAGGATTTATAAAGCCCAGCAAGGAGGAAATCTGGAAAAAGTGCCAAGATGCCTCCATTGACAGATAAGGAGCTGTTGAGCAAACAGAACAAAACCAAGAAGCTTTCAGGAAGTGGAAACAAGGACAGGAAACGAGCGACTATCATTAAGTTAGTAGTGGTAAGACAAGGAGTAATGGGTACAAACTGAAAGAGGGAAAATTTAGGGTATTAGGAAGAAATTTTTTACACTGAGTGGGGTGATGCACTGGAACAGGTTGCCTAGGGAAGTTGTGGATGCCCCATCCCTGGCAGTGTTCAAAGCCACTGGCTGGATAAAGCTTTGAGCAACCTGATCTAGTGGGAGGTGTCCCTGCCCTTGGCAGGGGGCTTGAAATGATACGATCTTTGAGGTCATTCCAACCGCTTAACATTCTGTGATTCTATAATTTTGACCATAATTTCATGTTTACCAAGATTCTGTGCACCTCAGAAGTCATTACAACTTCCAGTGAAGTGTCCTTTAGCAATTGAATATCAGTTGCAGACATTTATTGCAGGTTGAAGAACAAATTCAACAGAAAGGTGGGATACTGGGAGACATCCGGATACACATGAGTATTGTAGGTATGATTTCATGCATATTTTTAAACTGAAGTATTATACCTTCCTATAATAAGAAGTCTAAGGAAGATCTTAGAAGAAATACAGGCAGAAAGATAATCTTTGTGTGCTGATGAAGCACTGCTGATTTAGCATGGATACATGAGCAGAAACTAAATGTAACCAGGTTTTATGCAAATCAAAGCCCTGGTGCAGCACTCCAATGACAACTGAAAAGAACTTGTTCTCCTCCAAATAACACTTAATTCCAAATGCTGTTCTCTTATCAAACCAGCCGAGGTTTACATTGTATGCAGAAAAGAAGAACACTGTGTTACACTTCCAGCTACCATGTTACTTTTGTCTGCTATTACCTTTAGTTAAAAAGAAGTCTCTGTGATTTATATGATTTCATTTGAATGAATAAAGCATTTGTGTTGGGAAGTAATAGACACGAAAAGACAAATACAGGTCACTTGTGAGTATATTGAGCATGGTATGCTGCTGAGGAATCATAAAATTGACAGGAAGTATTAATTATAGCTTGCTACTAAGAATCTTTAAATAACATTGCCTTGAGCTAATTCTTTGCTATGACATCAGTATTGCAGTAAAAAAGCTGTACAACTTATGTGAGAAGAAAGTCAGAGTGTGTCATATGTGGAATGTTTTGGGGAGTGGGTCACCTTGATTTGAAATTTTTTGGCAATTATAAATAGGAATTTGCCTTGAGTGAAAGAATGAAAAATGGTCAATGTTCTTTTGGCAAAGAGTAGCCGATTTTCCTAATGGTTTTTAAACATGGTCTTTGGCTAGAAGATGTTATTTTGGCAGTGAAATTTATTAATTGATGAAATAAAAGGAAAGTAAATATTTGGTGTCTAAAATCCAGTTATTAGAAGAGAAGTAACACCTGAACAAATTCACCCAACTAATAAATACACTAAGTCTAAATCTCCTAGGGTTTTTACGGTAAATAATAATTCAAGTGTGGTCAATATGGCTATGCCTGCACCACCCCAGCTTTAGTAATGACAAAATGTCATCTGTTTTTCACAGAAAGGTGCATTAAAGGAAAAGTACTGTTAGAAAATATATCCTGGATGACATTCATGGCACCAGTGAACTGCATTAAGGGAGTGCAGTAATTAAAAATTCACTTCAGAGGAGCTTATTATTCCTTAATTCACAGTTACTCCATCTATCAAGGGTGTCCTGGACCTAGGCATTATGAAAACATGATGCCTCCATTACTTGCTAAATTTCTGGCTTAAATCTTTAAAGGAGATGTAAAACTTTCCCAAACCATGCAGATAAAAATAATGAAAAAGAAGACTTAGGAAGCATTTATAATTAAAATAATTAGGCCACAGTGGATACTTTCAAAACTTTAGCCTCTATGCCAGTATGAAAGAAAATTCCTCGTTAACTTGTGTTCCAGGCTTCACAAATCTAATATTTAGTTAACCAGCTGTTTCTAAAGTGATGTTAGTAGTACTGTGAGGTAAGTTAACTGTATTAAGAAAATCTGCATACAATAACACTTGTAATTCTGGAATTGTGTGAACTAGAAGAAGTATATATATAAGTTTAAATACTTCCTGGTGGAAGTATATTACAGGCCTTTTTTTCTCGGTTTTTGGTTTGTTTTTTTCCTTTTGTTTTTGTTTTCTTTTGTTGTTGTTGTTTGGTTTGGTGTTCTGTCATTTGGTTTTTTTTTTTTTTTTGGTTGGTCTTTTTTTTTCTCCTTTTCTTTTGAATTGTAAACTTCCAGCATGGAAAGTATCCTGTGCCAGGGAACTGGGTGTTGGACTGATATTTTCATAAACCCATCTAATTTAATTACATAATCTTTTGTGAGTAGAAACAGTCAGTTTAGGAACTATCACTCTATATGCTTTTTTGAAGTGTATTACCTTTTTCTTGCATTGCATTGAACATGGTAAGGAGGAAGGCTGCTTGTAAAAGATTGCACAGGAGCCTTGTTATACTGAATCACGAAGGAGTAAAAAGGCAGGTAGTCGTGGCCTTTCACAGCTGATCCAAAAGACCTGATCTCCTCCTCTCCCCAGTCAAAAAAAAAATGGAAATGGTGAAGATGATTGTCTTAAATAAGTGTAGTGGATAATATTACATGAAGCGTTACAAAGATGTTCAGGCTTCTGTCTGTGGGAAGAAATGGTTCTCCTGAAGTTTTACTCATTTTGAGATTCGAGAATAATGAAAGCTTTTAAGCCTAATGAGTTTTTTAGTCTCCCTTTGAATAGGCTAAATTGTGTTTATGGCTATGAAATATCCAGTCTCAAGAAACCTCACTATCTCTGTTTTAGTATTATTAGCATTCTGTTGGATAGGCAGAATTGAGTATAAATCAAGGAAGCTGATGTACCTTACTAGCAGTGCAAGATGCCCATGAAAAAGGAAGGATTTGAACCTAGATCTGCAGTGATCTTAGGGATCTAACTTATCAGGCAGGGGAAAAGATTTGCTTTAATAATTATTTTAAATTGAATGGATTAATGTGTGTTTAATGAATTTGATGCATTAATAATTATTCTAATGCTATTAATCTCTTCATGACCCCATATTTCTTGGAATCATCTGTCATATACTATGATCTGGTATCCTGGTTGCATAGGGGATGCCTTAAGAATCTCACTTGACAAGTCAGCAGCAGACTAGGTATGTCCTGGGAACCTGTTATTGAGAGATTCAAGTGCAGTGACCTAAATCTGCTTTTTGTTTGTTTTGCCACTCTGTATTTTTGTAGTGCTAGCTTAACAAAAAATTAATGTTATAATTTCTTTTTTTTTACTCACCTGAATCATTCCACAAAAGCAACCCCTGAGGTTCAGATCAGGATGCAGCTCACTTACCTAAGAGAGGAATGCCCTATATGTGCAGTGGTTAAAACAAGCTGGCCAGTGGCACAGTCCTGCCTTAATACTGTTACTCTTCATCTTCAGTCTTCTTCTCAAGGTCCACAAACATATCAGAAAAGACATGTGGCAGTGAAATACTAGGATTTTCTTCAGTGGTTATCTGAGTGACCATTTAACACAAAGTGTAGTACAACATGGTGACAGGAGCCTTTCACTTGCTACGAGAAATGAAGCAGCTGCAAGGATTATCTACGCTTACATGGAAATGTCTCCATTTGAAGAGGCCCCTAAAACACATCTTTCACACTAATTCAGATTACTCTTTTGCCCGTGACTCTTGCAGTTCTAGTTCACTATTGTTTTATTAAAGGTGCATTGAAGGTCAACTGCCACTAACTATACTGTTAAATATTGATTTAACAATTTGAATTAATGTAATTTTCTGTTGTTCTCCCTACTTAATGTTCAGCAGTGCCCTAGTCAATAAGATCAATAGCACTCACGTGGAGTTCAGGCTATGACTGTGTCTGGTTTGTTCTCGCCTTCTCCTTGCTCTCTTCTCACAGGGTCAGACAGGTTTTAGTAAATGCAAAATCTATGTTCCTGCTAATAGGCTGTGGGACTTATCTAGCTGGATGCATTCTGTGCACACCAATTACTCTGAAGCAGGATGTTTCATGCCTCATACTGATTTTTTTTAATCACGCTACTATTTCTTCTTTAACAAGAGAAAAAAATTAAACAATAAAGGCGTTTTTTGTGCTTTCTTCTAAGGCTTTCTGCAAGCTCTTATTAAAGACTATTTATACAAGTAAAATTACATACTTGGTAATTTTTAAATAGCAAATCATTACTCAATAGCCCTTGCTCATCATGATGTCAGAGCTAAGAGGCCAATATCTAAAGAGAGAAATGTGAGGAGGTTAAGCATGTGTTTAAACATTTGGTTAAATGTTCACAATTGGTGTATGAGCAACCTGGAAAGCTATGCCTTAGTGAGAGTGAAAATATCTGGGCAGTTAAATGTTAAACACTTGGACAAAATAACACTTAAAATACAATGTGCCTTGGTGTTGCACAGGAAAGTATGTGTGATTGCTCCTATTCCATGGACGTACTACCTGTCACAAGGGGAAGTCACAACTGGTATTCAGATGGTAAAACAATGGTAAGTTTAGAATTGAGTATGTATGCCCTGTGTCAGCCTCTCTTTGAACAGTTTTCATGAAATGTTAGTAGTCTTATTTTCTTGATGTCTGTGTCTTTTAAGCAGGAATATACATGTGTGCACAAGTGGATGAAAAGTATCTGTGAAAAAGAAAGACAAGTGAGAGCTAATGTCCTTTGACTAATTTTGAGAATAGAAGAGGATATGTATTAAATATGAAACTGATGTTTGTGCTTCCATTTAGCAGAAGAATGGCAGTAGCTGCAATAATTGAAAAAAGGAAAAAAAAGTCCTGGCAAAAGAACATCACCTCTGCTTTTCTTCCTTATTTCACAGTGAGGTCTAGATTGACATTGTGATGATCTTGTGCTGCCAGACTTTTCCTTGCATTCTTTTCCACATGCAGCGTTCTTGACACATGTTCACTCACATACAAAGGAGGTCTTACAGGATGCTCTGCTTCTCCTTGAACCATCAGTGACTGGGTATGATAAAGATAAGGTTACAGAAAGCCAGCAGGATTGATGCAGCTGCTGAAGCCATGTGCTTTACATGCACAACAAGAAAAGCAATACACTCCCTGACCCCTGCACTGTAAAGCTTAGAGAATGTAATTAGAGAACAATAGTTTAACCTGGGAAGGTACTAAATTAACCCAGACAAGCATGACAAACAGAATACAGTTTTTTGTTCTGGCTCCAGATAACAGAATGAAGTGTATGGATCAAAGATAAAAGCTGCACATCTTTCCGCACTGGCTGACCATCACTGAGGGTATATTTTGAGAATTTGACTGTTCACGGCTTTCCTTATATATTTCCACGTGGTTCTGCTTTCTGAAAACAGATGACATGAAATAAGATGGAGAGGAAAAATAGGAGATCAGTGCTAACAGTTAAGGTATGTCTATGAACTTTGAGATAATTTTATATTCTAATTTATGGTGTCAGCAATTTACAAGTATCTTCTGTCAATATGAAACTCTGAAGCTACTTTTCTGTCAGAATGTAGACTAGTGTCTTTGTTAAAAAGGGAAGTTGCCTTTTGTGCTTCTGTCCATTCACTTTGATTTTGTGACCTTTTGAAAACCCCTTTTAGCTGTATTGAATATAACAGATTAAAAATGTCTCAGAGGACCTTTGTTCTGAATTGTTTCTTTTCATATTTGTGTTAATGAAAATAGAAACATCTTGTTCTTAGTAAATTTTTCTCCTCTCCCGTATCTCTCCCCTGCTATTCCACATGCTGTAAAATGACTGAGAGACATAATGATTAAAAATTCTCATCATGCCCATCTGCCTCTGTGCCATGCACTTTGTCATCTGGCAGTTGGGTATCAAAGTAGCCTCATCAATGTTCTTTGAAAACTAAGCAGGTTGGACATGCAATTTATATGAGAAACAATTACACTGTGTTAGCTTGCTTTTGGCAAGAGTATTAGGGCTCATCTTGGAGACAGGAAACAAAAGCAGCGCTTCATCTTCATACATTTTAAAAGAGGGGAGGTGTAGGTGTGTGAGAGAGCAGACTGGCAGGAGCTTTTCCCTAACTAGTTCTCTCTAGAATGTGTCCTAGTGGGTGCTACTGACATTGGCTGGAATAATATGTATTTTCATATAAAGCAGGTAGTGCTAATGATTGTCTCACTAGAGTTTCTTTCAAATAATCTCTTTGATATTCATTTAAAACAAAGGGCTGTGCCTCGGTGACAAGCTTCAGAACCAAAAAGAAAGAGGATTAAAAGAGTTAATTCATGTTGTATAGACTCGTTTTCAGCCAGACAATATTTTTTGTCATGTAATCTGTGCAGAGCCTACTGTGGTATGTTTTTGAACACTTCTAAGTGCTCATTCTTAGATCTTTATACGCAGCATTCATGAAAGTCTGTCTGATAAGAGTACTAAACTGAATGCCATCTTTTTTTCAAAACATCTATGCAAAAATCATCATGCATTACTGTTTTCTAAAGTCCTTCCGGGTGTTTAAGAACAAGTGTGTGATGGAAGGTACTTTGGAGAGTAAGTGCTTTTTAGGGAGTATCTAAGAGCAAGTTCAATGGTAATTATGCATTTTAGTGTGGTGGGTATTTTTGTCTGAATGAGGGCCATAATCTGTCCTGCAGCACTTGCAATGAAATTCTGAACAATGTCAACAAGAAACTAACAATGTAGATGTTTGTCCTCCTTAAGAAAGATCTTTACTCTGAACTTCAGCACTAACCATAAACATCAAGAAATTCTCAGTGATATTAACCATGTGACTGAAACATAGTCTGAGTTTCAGCTTGCCAGTATTGTGCAGCTTTGTACTTGAACTTTGGCAAATTTTTTTGTTTAATGAGGAAAATATGTTTGCCTTAAAACTGTATATACAATATTCCTCTACTTTCTTCATTACTTTTCCTTCAATAAATAAAACTCTTAATTTGATGTCACAGTTATGGGATTTTTTTTGTGTTTGTTTCATAGACTTAGAAGAATATGATTGTAGAAAAATCTTTAAAATAATGTTTTCATGAATTTTAGCTAGTCAGTCTTTACTTTAGGTTCCATCAGTGGTTGAAAAGAATTTTTTCAAATTTGAACCAGGCATCTTGCCTGTACAAAATTCCACTCCTTGACCATGACTTTCCTGGAAATAAGTTATATTTTAGTGGGTAGAACAGAGATTTGAAGCTGTTGCGCCAACTCTGGATTCTTACTCCTGATATTTTTTCAGATGAAAGAAACAAAAGAATTAAGGTGGTGTGGGATGGAAAAGTTTTATATTGTTTGTTTGTTTGGTTGTTTTTTTTCCAAGTCTGCCTATTTGAAAAAATATTGCAGAGCCAGATATGGAAAGGGGTATGAAGTTTACATTTTACATTGAGGTCTGAATTCTGTCACTAAGCTTTTAGGGGCCAGTACAGTGGCCTCTAAAATGAACAGTAAACAGTAAACAGTAAAACTTCATTGTGTTTAAAGAAAAAGTTTTCATTGTTTCCACAATCAGCCACGCTTGAGGAAGGCAGCAATCTTGAGCCAGAGGTGTAGTTTGATGGTGCTCTGAATCTTTGGGTAACTGTGACTGGAGATAGATTCATTACAGTGATTTTCTCTCTGCTACATTCTTTGAGGGAGATAGTTTACAAAATCAGTAGTGTTCTGACCAAGGACATGAAATTTGATCCCGTCTGCCTAAAAGAAGGGTAAGGGTTACCTAACTCACCACCTATAGTAGGGTGTCAGTGTTGGCTGGGATGTGTTCTCATTTCAAGCTGTTGATCCTCTCCCAGTTTGCTTAACAGTATCAAGTTAGCTGCCGTGTAACTTATGTACTTTTCGCCATCCAGAACATCTACTACAATGTATTTTGGGGTAAAGGTACAGTGAAATTTTTCTGTTATGTATAAAATTCTTAAACAGCCATTGAAAAGCTTGTGATACTTCATTGGGTGATGAGAACTTCCATCTGGATGATCAGCTTGTCCCTTTCTCTACAGTGAGTAATTACATGTTTAATTGTGAAGCAGAAAAGAAGCAGCCAGAGCCATTTTCAGAGTCCCAGCTAGAGTGCTCTGGGATGTAGCCATTATTATCAGGACGATACAGCCTTGACTTCACTGTAGAAGTATTAACCACTTTGCTATTTCTTTTATTTCATGGTCTTTCATAATTTGGGAATGGAAACTTCTCTCTTTTTTCCTTTTGTCACAGCTGCTTACAGTAGAACAATACACAAGTCAAGTGAAAAAAAGTCATTTCTGTGGAAAAAAACCCAAAATTTGTGTTGTATTTTATAAACATGGCAAAGTACTATGAAAATGGGCTAGAAGTAGGAAAATAATTTTTTTTTTGACCCATTCATGGTCACTGAGAAAGGCACTGTACTAGTTGTTCTGAATAAAGGCACATGAGAAATTTGTAAGAGCCAGCACTGGAGATGGAGGACCATGTCCAAATCCATGTCCACGGCAGTCCACATGGAATCGTGCCGCTGAAATTCATTGCCATGGATGGTACTGTAATTATAACAACATTCCTGGGTATTCCTGTGTGTCGACTGCCATGTGAGGACTTAGAGAACATATTCAGAGATCAGATGCCCTGGGCAATGGCAGCTGTACGGTTTTGTGTGTACCCACAGGGTCTATTAAGTGTGGGCTGTTTTTCAGTGCTCCCCTACAAGTTAACAGTAAATACACCTGACTAAAACTGAGTAAGAGCAGATCCCAGCTGATGTTGTAGCATGGTCTCTGCAAGCAGAAGCAATCCTGGCCCTGATCTGACAGAGGGCTGTACAGCTCCTGTACTGTGGCTGTGTCAGCCTGCCAGGGACAAATGCACTTGGTACTGAAGGAGGACTGCTGTCTGGCAGACCCTCACCTATCTGTTTCCAAAGACATGCCAGGAAAGCTTTGGCTCCTGAGCCATATAAATATTTCTACCAGCAAGATTCCGTCCTCGCTATTGGTGGCCACCTGTGCTTGGCAAGGTTGGTGGGCCTGTGCAATCCAACCTTGGTTTGCTTCAGAACTCCCCATATGGGGAAGGATGCAGCACTTCTGGCTCTTGCTCATTTCCAACAAACTAGCTGCAGACTCCTCTATTGTATGACACAGAGAGGAGAGAAACAGTGTAAATGCAGGTCAAGTGAAATAGTTAAGTAATTCAAAGAGATCCCTCTTGAGATACTTATGGCCACTATGGCTCACCTTTCAATTTTGATGCTGGTATGGAGAGCATATTCAAAGCTCCATAGCAAATGCATTCTCTAAGTCCAGAAGGTAATAAGTTTTAAACTGATTTAATACGTGTCTGAACATTTAACTGAGCTGAAAAACAAAAATACAGGAGGAAAAAAATAAAATTACGCAACATAGATAATGAGTAGAGCTGTAAAAATTTTAAATGGTTTTGAATGTTTTCACCCAAAGGGCAGTAGTTCAAGAACTTAAGTGGATTATTTTGGGCTCATAGGACAGCTCAGTTCACTGCTAAATACCAAGCTGCTGATCTTAAAAACATCAACAGGACTTAGCTGTCACAGAGGCGTTGAAAGAGATTTGTTTTAGAATGATGTAAAATTTAGTCCTAGTACTACAGTGTGTGTTGAATATTCTTGAATTTTGAAGTAAGAACCAAGGAATTTAAATTAGCGGAAAATCAAGAAAATTATATATGTTGGGCCCAAGGCATTAATTAAACATAATGTTAAAAGCTGTTTCAAAGAACAGGCAAGGGAGTGCCAAAGAGGTTCACACCAGGTAGTAGAGGCTGAGAAGTAAAGACTAAAATCAATTAGCTATATGTACAAACAGCAAAGTTATTTCTTCTATCTCTCCCTGAGTGTTTCCCAAGAAAAAATGCTGATGCTTTCAATGATTCTTGTTTTGGAGTGTACATCAGACATGCAAGATTCAAGTAGGTCTTGGAAATTATTTGTCTTTAGGATTGCACACTCATGAGAGCTTGTTGCTTGCACACAGATTTGGGATTATTGAAGTTCTAAGAGAACCTGCAAAAAAGAAAAGGGGGATGATGTTTCAGTTAGCTTCCCCAGAAACTTTGCCTTGAGGAAAACAAATCAATGATAGCCAGCGTTTTTCTTCATAGTCCAAAAATTCCAATTCATTGTGGTATTTTAATAGCTCTGGAAATTCTCAGTGTAACAGGGCAGGTAACTCAACTGTTTTCCTTCTGGTGTATGACTGACTCAAGAGTTTGTGGTTGGGAAAAAAGAATGAGATGAGTCCTTCACAAAGCACTATCTCATATCTCGATTTTATTGATCCTTTTGTGGCTTTTAACACTTTCATGCTTAAAGAATGCAACTAAGCTGTCTAATATACTAGAACTCTGGTTTCTTTTCTCCCATTCCTGGCAATATCCCATAGTAAGCTGCTCCTAAATGTTCTTCTTCTTTTCATCTTTACTAACTTCTTTTTAGAAAAAGCTATAAAAATAGGTTGCAAGGAAAAGCAGGCAGGTGGCCTTAGAAGAAGGTTTCACGATTTTAAGAATGAGCTCTTTTGCTGCATTATGATTTTTTTGAGTGCTGTTTCTCTGAAGGGTTTAAGGAAAACTCAAATGGGAACTGTCATAATTTCCCCAGCAAAGTGTCTCTTATGAAAATCATTTTATCAAGCCTTGCTCATGACAGAGAGAGTAAACTTTACGAATAAACAAACGCTCTGTGTCCCATGCAGATATCAGTGCATATATTTTCATTCCAAATGTACTCTGCAGCTTTATGTAGCCTTACCCATGCATAGTTGTTGAAGTAACTAGACAACAGTCCATGTTTCACAGTCAAGGAATTTTTTCCCCTCTTGGCTTCTGAGAGGATAATTTCACTGCTTCTTCCCAGGTTTTATGACTCAAAAGTCAAAACAATGTTTCCAAGAAAAGATTAATTGTCTTTCTCTGTTTCTTTTTCCTTTCATTTCACAACTTCAACCCTGTCCTAAGATATATTCCAGGGCTGTCCATACCCTGGAGACAAGAGCCTCCTGGTCTTCCATCTTATGCATAGACTCAAAAGACACTGTCAACACAAATAAACCCCCACAACATTTTAAATCTATGGTGTTTTACAGTCTATAAGTTAAACAAATATGCTTATATAATAATTTCAAAAGCTATTACATAGACTTTCAAATTTGGGAATCATTATGTCGGTTTGAATTAGTTAAAACTGCACTCTGTTTTAGCCTTGAATGGTTTTAGTGATTGTCTGATGTTCTTCCTCTTTTGGTATTTGAGCTTTCTGGAATCATGCATCTTTTTTTCCTTCTTTTTTTTTTTTTTCCCCATACCACCTTGAGGACTTTATGCGTATTCTTAAAAAAATTAAAATAAAATTGAAAACTGAGGTTCTTGACTAATACATGAATTCAGTGATTAGGTCTTTAACATAAGGGTTAGTTAACATCAGGCTTGCAGAATTAGTATACTGTGTTTCTGGGGCCAAACATGTACAAACATCTGAAGCTAGGGCTAGGGTCAAACCTTCTTATGCTAAAAATTACTGAGGCGCCTAGAAAACTCCCTGAAGTGGAACCTGAATTAGTCCTGATCCAGCAGAACCAAGGCCTCTGAAGAAGCATGATTAAGTGAACAAATAAGGAAAATGGAATAATCCAATGGTAGCCCTGCCTCTGCTAGCATTCAGCTGTACCTGAGAAAACTGATTTTCTTACTGACGGGGGCCTGGGGTAGCACTGATGCCCAGTACAAGGTACAGCATCTGCCTGAACTGCCTGCCTACCCTGAATGTTCAGGTGGTAATACACTCTGTTCTTGTGTGACAGCATTGCTCCTGGCAAGTGAATTATGAAAGCTGGTTCTAGTGACAGAGGCTGGTGGAGGTGGTAGCTTTGGCGTCTTGAAATGTCAGAATTTGGTGAAGAGAAAGATGGTGGCATAGAGGTGTCCTTGACTTAACACTCCTTTTCCTCTTTTGGACCTCTCAAGCTCATCTTGATCAGACCTAAAAAGAGCAGGTTTTGACCACCCCAGAACATAAAATCCAAGTGTATTTTTTAATTTTACAAATCAGCTTTTACCATCTTAATTAGTGAAAC
Organism: Oriolus oriolus; assembly: GCA_013400235.1. Classification (NCBI taxonomy): domain Eukaryota; kingdom Metazoa; phylum Chordata; class Aves; order Passeriformes; family Corvidae; genus Oriolus; species Oriolus oriolus. The sequence continues at coordinate 12,410 of VXBT01000522.1, forward strand.
CAAACCCTCAAATTTATATGCTTCTGTTCTTCAGGCTGTCTAAATTTAAATTTCTTATACCGAATTCCTTTCTAATAGAAACTGTAAGGGATGTGATCAAAAGTCTTTTTAAGTTCAGCTTTTGTCCACTGTCACTGATCTGCAAATTTTTCTATCAGAAGATGTTTGAAATGCTTTTCACATTGTCTGATTCCTGCCTGCCCCTTTGTAAAAGCCTATTTGATTAAAAAGCGTGGCACAATTCACCAAGGCTTCTGATCTTTTGGACTAGGTGCTGGTTAGTGTTTCTGCAATACATCCCTAAATGGGAGACTGAATGGTGAGATGTCTATGTAAAGCAGGGGACTTGTCCACTTGGCAGAGGTCAAAACAAAAAGCAATTTTTGCTATAACTAATAGCAAAGTGGTGTGCTTGAGATTCAAGAGAATAAAAAGCCTTCAAAATATCTCTTCTTCTGCCACTCCCTTCCTATGCTACAGAATTAAACATGCAGATGTGACCTTCCTTGGTGTATGTGTGTGGGTGAGTTCTGAAATCAACATGAAATCATGGTGGATTAAATTTTTTGGACCAAGGATTTAGGTTCTTCCGCATTATGATGAACAGCTCTTGTCACCTTGTTAAAGGAAGGAAGTCTCTTAAATGGTGTGGCTGTCTCACACAGTGTGACAGCACAGATCCTCTTTCCACATGCACGCCTCTGCTGAAGCTGGCAATGTCTGAGCAGTGCCCAGAACTAGGTGTAGTGTTGATACACCTTCATGGGCAGTTTAACAGAGTGTGTGACTGTCGCTGCATTTTGTACCCAGTCTAACTCAGACTTGCTGAATCGTACTGTGCCATGGACCAGCACAAGTGCTGCTAACTGGCATTTGTCTGGGCCACAGGACATTGTATGGGGTAGCCTTCAGACTGCCACATGACTTGGAGTGACAAACCAGTCCCTGAGAGGTAAAATTGGTGCTGTCTGGACAGCCAAAGGAAACAGAAGCACAAGAACTGTCGGGCAATTAAGCTGTATCCAGAAATAAAGAACATACACTTAAATGCATTAAAACTAAGCGCTGGAATTACTTCCTTAAGACTATGTTAAATTCTTACTCCCACAATTCAGAGACTGAGTGTCGTTGTTAAACAGAGATGACCCAAAATGCTTGGGGATGGTAATGCAGAATGAAATTCAATGGCTTGGGTTTTTTTGAGGTATCAATAGCTAGTAAGTTCAATTGCTGACTTTAAAGAAGACTTGATTTTTTTTTTTTTTNTGGTGGTAGAAGCTTTTAGGAAAGCTTCATTTTGTTTGCTACATTTTTAGAATGCTGGTACAATAAAGATGTCACTTGGACCTTTAGGTGTTAGTGTTAAGCACATTATACATGAGAGTGTGAGGCCTAGTAACTGTAGCTTTAGTCTGTGGGACAAAAAGAGTTTCTAACTTCTCAACAGCACTTTGCATCATCTACTTGTAGCAGTTTAAGGACAAAAAATGATGGAATTTTATGTTTTCCAGGTCAAAAGCTCTGTAATGAAATACTGCTGAGCCTTCTTTCCCCCAGTTTTAGCTGACTTGCTGCATGAGCTTTTATTCCTGTATCTCTGATGAATCCCATCATGTGAGTTTTGCAAATGTTTTCATTGGCACTCGTATCAGGGGCCATATTTTGGTTGTGCCAGCTCGGTACAGGTATATTGTTAGGTTAGCAATAATAAATTTCTGTGCATGTGGGTGGCAACTGTTCAAGGTTTTGTAGAAGCTGTGATGTTCTGTATCAATGTGCCTTCCTTACAATCACGTGAAGATGACGTTCCTGCCCAGATATTGCGAAGCTTTCTAAAGCTCTGTTCTAAGTAGGTGGTATAAGACGCTATAGAAGAAGAATATAGTAGGTGTCTTTATCTGGTTTTTCTTTGGCTTAAGTTAAAATTTTTAAGCAATTTAAAATTCTTTCATAAAAATCCCCCATTTTTTCATCATCCTGTGTATCTGTTTCTTTTAAGTGTCTTACCACCCCATCTCCTATGATGCAACTGTCTTACAGATTATTTGACATGAACTCAGTCATCTTTATTTTTGTGTTGCTTTTGCATTTATTCTGTATGCACACGTGACTATGCCTTTTTACTTCCTCTTCAGTAAATAATCTCTTGGATTTTCAAATGCACACAGATAAATAGTAAATGGAAGTGAATTAAGAAAGCTCCATACTACTGTACACATGAATGCCTCTGCTGGTTGAAAATAAATCTTGGAGGAATAAAATTTACTCTTCCCTCACAGTTTTCCCATGAAAAATCCTGCACATTGGGGAAGAATATACTTATTTTTGCACTACGCAAAAAGCAACAGCTTGCTTCTCTTTTTGCAGGTGAAACACAGGGCAAATTCCTGTGTGTTGGGTCTGCTAAAGCCAACTACTCTGTGGGCTCAAAGGTTCCCTGTATTTGACTGTTTCTCTGATTTAATGCTGGCAGAGCCCTCTCTGAATGTGTAATGTAGAATTTAGTCTGGACCTAGTCACCAGTTTGCAGTTTGCCCTTTATGTTATACAGCTGTCAAGTCTTCTGTGCTAGATTGATTTCTCCCTACACCAAAAGACCAGCAATGAGACCAAGTGCCAGTCAGTTTTCTTAATTAGGTTCCTTTTAAGTGCTTGCTTGCACTCCTTACAGTGTTATTTGAAGCTGGATCTTGCACCCAGTAAGGTAGATCTGCCATTTTTAAAGGCTCATTTTTGCATTATTGTCTATTTGAACATTTGTTTTTTAATGGTCTCCTCTTTTTCTGAAGCCATGTCAAAATGCTTAAAAAGAGTATCAGTAGGCTGTAAAGTCATGAAAGGAACTGAGAAACTGAGAGCTTGTTCCAGAATCATTTAAATGGTTGTGTTGCTGCTCTTCTGACACTACCCTGTCTGAGTGTGGCAGGACAGTGCACAGCACCTCCCATTATGTTTCATGGATCTAGGAATTACAGAAATTAAATCTATGACTAAGATTTAAAGGGTAACATTGACATGTGCTCATTGCTTCCAGGAAGGCCTCTACTAGCTCAAGGACCACTGTGACTTACAGAGCCCCACTGATCCCCCTGTGCAATGCCTTTGTGTTACCTTAAGAGAATAAAAAGTATGCATGTTCAGGCAACTAAGACTTTGTTTACTGTTGCTCTACACTTTGCTATTTGACATGATCAGTCTCTCTGCCATTCATAATTTATTTTCAGAGGATTTTAGTGACCTTGAACATGAGATGAAATGTCGCTTCCTCTGGGATCTGTACCTGAGATGTGTTGACTTTTAAAAGAAATCTTTACTCAGAGAATTCCCTGAGAATCTTAATGTCCCATCAAAAATATCCACTTTTTTTTTTTTTGCTTTTTCATGCAACACACTGCTTGGGATTTTTTCCATTGTCATTCCCCTTCCTTTCTTGGTTTTAAGCTGGGAGAACAAAGCTGAGAAGAAAAAAGCAGAAGTATTGTGCCTGGCTTGTGCCTGTGTCAGTCCCTCTGTAACACTGCTTCCAAACATCACAAACAAAAAAGTTTGCTCTTCCCATTTCCAGCTATTTGGTTAAGTCCACAAATTACTGATTCAGAACATGCCTGAACAAATGGAATAATTGTATATACAAATGAATCGAGAACTATATCTATGGTATTTATTTCCCCTATTTAGATCTGCTCATCAAAAAGCAGAAATGTTTCCATCTGAAGTTAATTTACTAACATAGCTTTCCAGAAGCTTCTGTTAGTGACTCTGCTTTCAGGAGAAACAGCGGTGCCTGGACACACACAAAAGCTACTGTAGACAGAGGGTCGAAATGTGGCCAGATCAGCAAAGATCTACAGTTGCAGTGAAAAGAGCAAACGTGAGTCTTCTCACTTCTTCCTGTGCCCTAAAATGAGGAAAAAGGCGTCCTATTACTGCCATAGCTGTCAAAGGCAAAGAAGCAGCAGACAGATGCTTTCCCTTCAGGTTTAGTGGTACCCAAAGTTGTCCTACAGCTCCCAAGAAAGCTGCTGTGTTACCTTAGCGTGGCCCATATTTCATCCCACAGAATGGAGACTAGAAATCTTTGGAGAAACTTCCGTTTCACAATATTTTTTCCCTAGTTTTACTGTATAGGCTGTCTGTAATGTTCTGTGGTCGAGGCAAACCTGGTATGTAGCAGCGGTGCGCTTGTTCTCAGTGTCAGTTCTGTGGCCTCTGGACCCTAATTTATTCATTTGAATTACTTTTGCAATGTGCTTACATACTGTATAATTCTAAAACCAATAAAATGACAATGCAACAAGAGCCCGTTATGTTCCTGCAGTGGCTTGACTTAAACTCCCCAGAGTTCTGACATAAGATACCAAGCTTCTGAGGTCTGCTTGTGATGTCTTTACATCACTAGGGTGCACGGCAAGTTCTCCACTTGCTTTTCAGTATATACATTTTCATATAATTTTAATACAGGTGAATTAAGGTACACTTCACAAGTACACCAGGGAGGATTTTTTTTACACTGACTGGTGTAAATAGATTTTTTGTACCAGACCATAAAAGAAGCTCTCCATTTGCATCATTAGAAGGTTCTGTAGCTTCAACTGATTCATTTCTCCAGGCATGACTCTTGTTCCTTAGCTAGAATTTGGTAAAAAATTGTTCTTTCTTTCCTGTATTCCACAGCTGTGATCAGCTGGAAGTAACCTGAGAATCTCTCCTAAGCTCACCCTGACCACAATTGTTCCTCTCTCATGCGCTGCATTCACCCCTGCTCTTTTCAGTGCATAGAGTGATGACAACCGGTCCCTGCTGGTATCCTAGCTGGTTGTCTGTCCAGAAGCAAAACATATAAATGGTAGAAAAGCCATGTCTTTCCTTCGGAAGATTTTCATTTGCATGAGTTTTATTATTTCTGAAATCTAGCTTGCCATCAAAATTAGCTGGAATTACTCCAGTCTTACTGGGACACCGGCAGACATGAACCTAAAGCCTAATCTTACCTCAGAAATTAAAACTCAAATACTTTTTTGCATGACTGCATACATTTTTGTCACTTATTTTTAAAAGAAGTTTTGTACTGTATGCATACATCTGCATACACTTTTGTGTACTGTTCCGTGGATGTAACAAGTGATGCTGCAGGCTTGACAAGCTGTTGATATGGATTATTGACACTCATTTCTGGTGACTTATGCAGAGGCAAAAAAGTTAATGTCGCATTTTTATTTTTCTATACAGTGGCCTAATAATGGCAAGTTATGAACTTTACCTACATTTATTCTTTTGGGATTAAAACAAAAACAAAAAGCAAGGAATTTCTTGCTTTTCAGGTCTCTAGCAATCATTCTAGTGCAATAACAGCAATTACTTCTTTTTTTTTTAAGTGGTATTCTGATTCTTAAGATAGTGCTTTCTCTTTTCCATTCTTCCCTGTGCCACTAGTTTGTGTTTATTAGTTTTAAACCAGCAGAACTCTTTCTACTGTTTACTTGTATGCACACTGCAACAGATGCAGCTGGAGCTTCTCACAGTGTGAGAACACAGAGCAATTTCTTGTAGTGGATGATATGAACTATATACAAGAAACTACCTTTTTAAAGGGACATTGCCTATTTTCCTGTAATCCCTTATCTTGCCTACTGAGATTCAAAGGTGGTCAGTCGTGGGTGAGGAAAGCAGCCATCTTGTCCAGTTTTCTTTTTGTAAAGCACTGTCTAACATGCTCACAGAGTAATGAAAGCACTTCATCACCAGATGGCAATGTTGCATGAGCCTAACTCCTGCACCTCCTCACAGGGGTGCAGCAGGACCAGTGGAAGGAAATGGTACAATTTCTTTGGGAGGATGAGCAGCCATATTGTCAAAACTCTTTTATCTCTTTAAAAAGTACCTACAATGGAGGTCAAAAAGGATAATTTTCCACTTTGTCAAGTGCAAAGAAAATCTGGAAGGAAGTTCATATGAAATTCAGCTGAAGCAAAAAGATCAAGGACACCTTTCTTAAAGAAATACATGCTTACACTTCTTTGTCTTTTTTTTTTTTGCAATTGCTCTTTATAATAATTAACACCCAGAGACACTTCCAAGGATACATTAACTTTACACAAGAATACTGCCAATCACAGCTCCCAGAAAGTAACAGTGAGAAGTTTTTTTCGTGTGAATGGTTCCTGAGGCTGTGAAATTACACTTTTTCCTGATTTTAAGGTGTCAGGTGACTGTACCTGTTGTGGCATTGCATAGTTTTAGTGAGCTTTTATTCTTTCTCCTGAAATGACTTAAAATTTCTCCTGAAATTCCCCCCCCAAATCATATTGTCAGGACATAATTTGCATTGAATGTTCCGTTGTGTTCTCAGCTATTCTAATCTGTTTATGTATTACGCATAACAAACACATATGATTCCAAAAGACTACTCAGGTATTCTGCTTAATGTATACATCATAATGAATTTACTGTTAAGATTATGGCCAAATGCCCTACTTCTAAAATTGTAGCAATTAAACTGGGAATTTAATTTATTGAAATAGGAGAACACATATTAGACAAAGTCTAATTGGAAACACAAATATAAAATTCAAGGTGTTCATAGTAAGAAACACAGTTTGGTAGAGGCACATTTAATTGAACTGTACCTGCAAATGCACAAAATGTTCCTTTCTTTCCAGTAACCTTAAACTATGTCCATCCCTCAGATGTAGCTGAAATACTCATAACATTAGTAGACTGTTTCATGTCTTTTTTAGCTATTTCTGAGTTGAAGAAAGCCTGAAGAATATGCTTAAATTCATGATTGTGTAGATCACTGATTAATAAACTGAGTAGAGTGTATTACTTTCTTGAAGTAAGTTAGTGAGGAGTTTTGGCCCAATCAGTTCCTTCTTGCACAAGATACTGAGAATAGGTGTCTTGTTGCCCTTCGGTACACCTTTAATATAGCAAGTAATTCTGCCCATTGTTTTGCTATGTGGCCTCCAGAGGAAAGCTAGGATGATTAAGTGGCTTCATTAAGCACTTAGACAGACAGAATGAATCTGGGCCTAAAGCCTCACTGTAAAATTAGGTATACTTGTTCTACACTATTTTCCCCCTTCTCCTTCTGTGGAAGGCAGGAAGAGAGCAGAGGCTGGTTATCAGCCATACTTCCGGTGGTCCCTCACTGATAGTTCGGGGTGCCACCAGTGATGGATGCATCTGTACCTTGAACTTCTGGTTTATCACCTGGGATGAAACCATAAGACAAGGTTGGTAAGCAAATTGTCAGACACACTGCAGTAGTGGTAAAGCCGCCTCGCAGTGGTTCCCTTGCTTTGTTCTTCTCAAGCAGGTTTTTTCTAATGGATGCCAGTGGGATTGTCCTGATTTTGCATTCTCTACCAGGTGCCAATGAGCTTAGCCAAATCTCTGCTGGTTTCTTCTTGCCTGGAAGCACAGCATCCTTTGCAAGGTTTCCTTCTGTCACAGAGGGAATCTCTTCACTGCCATGTCTGTCTGCATATCTTTAAGGGTCGATTGGCAGCACCTGACATCATTCAGCCTAGAGAAGGAGCACTGAGATACTGGGAAACCTGATGTCAGGTGAGATGCTTGGGAAAATACAGCTTAAAAATTGTGCCCAAAATGAAGGCTCAAGTGTGTACGGACTGCTTCAATTACACGTAACCAGGAGAGTTGTGACCTTGAGTGTTCCCCTTCTGTTACACTCTTGGTGAGGAGGTTCTTTGGAAAGCAAAATGCCATTGCAACTGTAATTTGACATCTTGTTGTAAAATGGTTTGTTTATGTGCTGGAGCTGGATAAGCAATGCATGTGTGCAAACATGACAAGATATTCCATTATGCTCCTGTTGCTCGCTCAGGCTGAGTCACTTATCCAGACCACTGTACAGTAAGATGTCAAACTATTGTCACTGTGTCAACACCTTTCCTTCTAATCTCACACCGGTAATTTTGACAGAACAAGAAGGGCTACATGTGAAGATTGCACTTTTTAAAGCAGATTTGGAATGACAGGATAAATTATAGCATTATTGTCTAATGGGTGGAAATGAAAATCTTTGCAATTTCAGGATCCAGCAAAATTGCTTCTTTTTTGAGGTATGGATATCAGACTTCAAGTGGATTTCACAAAATCTCCTCTAGATATCTAAATTAAAATCTATTTCAAAGAAAACTCTTAATCAGCAATCCTCAGTAGGATTACAATCACAATGCACTCTTTTTTTTTTTTCCTTTCCTTTCCTTTCCTTTCCTTTCTTTTTTACTAAGGAAGTTGCAAGCCTTGTATTTCATTTTTTTTTCCTGGAAGGAAAATACAAAGTGAGATAGTAAGAACAAAGAAATATTCTCCCCTTCCTGAAAGACTCAAGGATATAGATTTAAAATCTCCAGTGGGGGAAACGTTCTACTCCCTAATCCCCTAGGCTCTATCACATTATGTATTTTTTTGCCCACTGATAAATTAATTCCTAATAACATTTTTATCAAGATTTACCTTGCTCAGTTTGAACTTCATGGAGGTCAATCATGTGTATTTGGGTTTGGGTATTCTCAAAGTTAAAAAAGTTTTTAAGTGTCTTTAGCTATAATGAATAAAAGACTTCTCAGAAAAATAGATCCCAGATTCTCTGGGATGTAAAATGATTTAAAAATGCTATTAATTTTTTTTAAGAAAAAGCGTTTATTTCATAAGGAAGCATTTTAAGCTCTGAACAATGACATGAGCTAATTTAATTTACTGTCACAAAGCTGATGGAAAAGTCATGATTACTATTTGTTGTGTGATACTAATGAAGCCCATTCTCAGTTGGGAAGCCTCCTGTATTGTCACAACAGAAAACCCAAAAAAAGCTGATGCAATGATCTAGAAGATATGGGTGAGTTACCTGTTCTTTTCAGAGCAAATTTCTCAGTTCTGACAGAGCAATTCCAGCTGGAATTGGAAAATTTCTGTGTGGTACTCTTGTGTTATGAGCTGGTGGTATTTGTTAGCCTGGTGACCAGAGTGGGCTGCCTGGCTAACCTCACTCAGCTCTTACCTGCCTGCAGGAGCTGTTACTAACAGAATAAACATGATGATGATGACAATCCACACAGAGATCGTGAAAACCTTGCACACTTACTGCCCAGCACTTCTTCCTCAGCATCCCTGGAACCCAGCGAGCATTTGCCCTCAATTGGTACTTCCTCCTACAGTTCAGAGGTGCAACTCCAGTCGAGCTGCACTTACAGAAAAGAGCACCTAAAGAAAATCCAAAAATCTTGTATTTTTTATTATTTTTCTTACCGGTTTTTATAAGAAATTGCTTGCAGGTCACAAGGAAGTGGGTGGACATTCTCCAATTTGGATTGTATCACAGAGCTTACCTGTTGGTCTCTGTTTTTCATTCTGTGGTTTGCATTGAACTCTTGTGCAATTAAGAAACTGAGAGAGTGAAGGGCAATTTTAGTTTAAGAGAAGTAGAACAAAATTTAGCTCTCAACAATAACTGGTAGCGAATGAGAAACTTGCAGGCTTGATTTGTTTCTCATCAACATGAGAAGATATGTCATACAAATTACAGGCTGTGGTAAGAGTGTCTGTAAATTCTAAAACCTGTTTTTAGAATAAAGAAGAATTTTATTTACCTGAGACATTTTATGAAATATGCTGCAGCTACTGAGATAATTCCTTTGAGATAAAAAGTTTAAGAACCCCAGTTTTTGAGAATTCATGCTTATAGCCTGTTTGAAAATTTTGAGTTACATTTCTAGAAAGTAGCAACTGTCCCATTCAAAGAACGTGGAAGCTCCTTAGAGATCTCTTACTCAGTTTCAGTGTCTGAGAGGCTCCAATGCCTATTCTTGTCTTCCCCTAGAATTGTCTAGGGTACATGCCACTGCCCATTACATCTTATAATTAATGTGATAATTGCTGAACATGGAGTTTAATACCAATTCAGTCAGCTTATGCTGGGAAACCTGATGTTCTGTATTTCTTGAAAACATGGATAAGACCGATTTTGCTCCCAATTTGTTCCACAATTGCTCTCCAATTTGTGTTAATTGTGTAAGGTCCAGACGAAGCTCACATGTCCATTCCTCAGCACAGGCAGTTATTCCTGATATTAATTGCCACCAGGTCCTGTGCAGGAGATGCCTCCTACCCCTGTTTATGCTTTGTCAACTCCACCATGGATTTTTTCCATTCAGGCTGGCTGTTGCTACTGCTCTAAGTTAGACACCATCCTGATTCTTTTAACAGAGAAACCAGTTAGCAAGACAAATAATATCACATAAATATAGAATAAGGTATTCAGTGTTTTTAAAAAGCAAAAGCTTTTTTTTTTTTCTTTTCCTTCATAAGCATTCTAGGGGTAAAATCTTGGGCTGGAGAGAAGGAATAAAGCACAAGAGCAATACATAAAACAGCTCATAAGACTTCTGAAAACACTCTCTTAAAACTTAATCATCTAGTTTTGATAGCACACATATGAGCTGGATTTTGTCACAGAACTATTCCTGTGCTTCCTTGGACAAAGACTTCTTTTCCTGTCATCTGTAACATCTGTTACTGCGTGTTCTTGAAAGTGTACTGGCTTTAAAAATTTTATGGGATAAAGCAAACCTTTTGCTTTTAAAATTTTTCAGCTACTGAGCCTGTATTGTTCAGGTGCTGCTTGGCCCAACACAATGTGTAAATCAGGTTAAAAGAGGAATTCAGAAAAAACAGGCTTCATGCAAGAGTCATAGGTACTAATCTAGAACTGTAGTTTTCTTAAGGTAGAAGGGGATACACTAAGAGGTTACTGATGTTCAATTGTTGCAGGAAGCACTGATATGTTTGGGTTTTAGTTAAATCTGCGATACAGTAACATTCATAGTAAACAATTCTTGTATGCTCTTCTAGAACTGTCAGAGAAGTGGAGATTTTATAATTTCAATTAGGACATGGAGATTTTACAGCAACCTGTGTTCTCTGAAGAAGTTTGCTTCTTGCTCTTATTCTTCATTGTCATCCCTGTCATCTTAATCAAATACTTTGATCACTTCAGCAGTGCAGTGCTGATGTTGACATCTTTCCTGTGCTTTAGGGACTCTGAAATGCCTTGGGATGTTGGTTCATTTGGTACGAGACTCTTGTGTGATTTAGGGTAATCATATCCAGTACCTGATGTTTTCATCCGTGTTTCCTGCAGTCTCAACTGCTTTTCACCTGAGTGTCTTGGTTCCTTCTTGCACTGCTTGTTTGTGGAATGCCTATCCCCTACCCCTCCTGTCACTGGGACCTGGGTAGCGCTATCAGCTCTGTTGGTGCATAGCTGCCAGTCTTTTATGCAGTGGAGTTTCCTTGTTGTCTGCATGTCAGAAGAATAGTACTTAGGTACTCATCTGCTCACTACTTGAGTTCCTCAGCATCCTGTCTAAAAACTGATGAATGTACAATAATTGCTTGGTATCCAGTCTTAAAAGCAACAGCTGGCCCCCTAGTGAAAAAATGGACAAAAAGGGTTAAAGAGCATCAGAAAAGAATTGTTCAGATTGCTGTGTCAGGGTCCTGGCTACTCCAGTACACTGTATCCAAGGATCTCAGAAATGAAAGAAGGGTTCAAAGTCATGAAATAGGCAACTGTGGAATGATCAAATCAAAGAGGACAATTATTCTCAGATTTTATTGAATTTAGTAAAAAAGAAAAGAGCTTCTGGAGCACCTTCTTATAACTGAGTGGAGAACTAAGCTTCAATGTTTACTTATGTTTACTTGAAAGATAAACAGAAATATTCCTTTAAATTCCCCTGGCCTTGTTTAAAAAATGAAGCACAAACCCCCCAGCCCTTACACCCAATGTAATTTGAACTCAGATGTTTGAGTAACGTTGATTACACTGGCATTTTTCAAAGACAAGCATAAAACTTCTTGCAGTGATACTTATGGGCTACTGGACAAGAATGGATTTACCTAAACATAGGGAGAAACCACCTCTGCACTTTGACCTACTACTTGAGTGAAGATCAAGAAGCAGGATGTAAGAAGAAACAGTGGATGATCATAAATGGTCTTTAGATAAGACAGCAAAACTAAGTAAATTCATTCACAAAAGCTAATAAAAGTGAAAAATAAAATCTTGCATGCCAGCACATAAGTGAAACAATGTGGGCTATAAACAGGAGAAGCTGCAAATCTTAATACACAGTCAGAAACATTGTTTAATTAATATAATGGGTTTTGTGGCATTACTCATTGCTGCAATGCTAGCGTTCCTATGTATATTCTGCTCAGAAAAAAGCGTGATCTTGAACATGAAGAAGACAATGTGTTTGCCCTGAGTGCCTGAGTATATGTGCAGTTAGACTTGTTCCAAGTCCATGATACAAGATACAGACTTACATGGTAGATTATTTATGTCAAAACAAAACGTAAAAAGTGCCATGTGAAAAACATGTGTTCAATGGAAGATCGTAACAAATCCAAGTGAAGACCCAGGCTGTCCAACAGAATACAGGAACTGACAGGTGAAAGATTTCTTTTGCTAAAGAACAAATAGAGAGGGATGCAACAAGTAGAGAGGGAAATCAGAGATGAAACTGTCTGAGTTTGGAACTGAAAATGACTGAAACTGAAATAAGATTTTTTGATCTTTGAGAAGAGAAGAAGAAGAAAGCAAAAAAGAAAAAGATTATGAACTTCCAGAAAACAGTTTGATTAGCTCTCTGCATTGTTACTTAAGGTTACAGAGGAAGAAAATTGGATAGAACAGGACAGCTAGGTAGAGTAAATAAGCCCAAGTCATGGCAGATTTACTGACTTCAAAGAGTGTAAACACAAAATGCAAACTTGGTTATCTAGCTGACAGTCTGATGGAAAAGAAGTATAATGCGAATATGCAGTAAAAAAGTTGGAAAGTCAAGGTATGAAATGAAGTTAAGTAGCAGAAAATGTCAAGGGTAAAACAAAAGCATTTTAAAGTGAGTTAATTGTAAATTCTACAAATCCATTGCTAGCAAAAGGAAATTGGAGGGAAAAGGAAACCCTTTCCCTTCCCAAACCATCACATGACATATATAAGCCTTGTTACATTTAGTCTTCGCAAATAGGTCAGTCAGAAGCATATGGCTAACACAATGCCAATGACAAAAGTTTCAAGCTGAACTCTGGAAAAGACAGATAGGACACCACTTAGATAAATCAGATGTTTTCAAATTGTCTGGTCAGATAAACTTCATAATAGTATGCTTGGTGACGTGGCCTAAGCAATTTCAGAATGGTTGGAAGTTGCCTTTGAGAAATGATGGAGGACTGCTGTGCAACAGGAGTGCAAGAAAAATGGCAAGCACAGTGCCCGGTACTAACTTTTATGTTGAAGCAGGAGATCCAGGAAGGATGGACTAACGAGCTGTTTGAGTTCCCAGACTTTGAGCTTTTGAAAAGTAACAAGGAACAGAGCAGTAACTAGCCTGGATTTATTGAGAACAAAGTAAGTCCAAACAAATTATAGCAAGGTGAAAAGATGCTTGGATAGGGGAGATACAATAAATGCCACCAGCTTTTGACAATGTTTAATATAGTAGCATAAAAGGGTAAAGAATGAGATACTGTCTCAATTGAAAATATTGCAGACATAAGCAGCAGCATTTAGAGAATCTGTGACCACAAATTACATGTTGAAATGGGTATATGTATCTTTTGTGGTTCCATAAAGGGTCTAAGGATCTTCAGATTTTAATGGAAATTAAAAACTCTTATTTACATTTGGAGATGACTAACTTCAGGAGAAAAAATATTATAAAATGACCTGGAGAAAAATTAAGATGAAACTCAAGAGAGGACAAGCTAGCATGCTGACAGAGGAACTCCATGAGTACAGCATGGGTGCTGTTAAGGAAAATTTAGCTATTATCTCATACAAGAGAAGCATGAATGGGTCACAGTATTGCTTCCTCAGTAACATGCGTGATCTCTTACCAGAAGAACATGTGAGTTTGGGCATGTAAGGAGAATCATATATAAATTGAGGTGCATCCAGAAAAGGACAGTGCATGAGCAAATGTGACCTGCAAGAAAGAACTGAAAGTTCTGTAAATGTTTATCTTCAAGAAAAGGTTAGGAAAACACTGAGACCCAATTACTGATATAATTAGAAGGGTGCTTGCTAAAAGGAAAAGAATGGCTTGTTCTCCCTTCTGTGGAGAGGAGAGTGCTAATGAGCTCAGATTGCAAGAAGGAAAAAAGGTCAGTGTAGAAATCAGCAAAAAGCCTTTCCAACAGTAAGGCCACTGAAACACTGGAGTACATGACTGGGTGTTATTTTGGATTTTGACATTAAAGATCTGGTGATCTTTATGTTTATTTTGATAGATGCATTACCTGGTATATTTGATCCACAGAAGAATGAATGAAAACTTCTTCAGTCTGTTTTTTAAAATTTTCTGCAAAACAGTTTGTCTGTATACCTACCATGCAGTGCAAGTGACTGCTACTTTGAACTGGATTTTGGGTAGAATACTGACCACTTTTGAACATTTAACTGATTTTTCTTGAAATTTTATCCCAAATGAAAAGGATTCTGTGGAATAGAATTATCTTATATAGGTTTGTCTTTGATTTGAAAATGTTTCACAAATGTTTAAAGATCTTTTTAACCCCCCGAAGCAAGAAGGTAACCTAAACAGAGGTGCAGCAAGCAAAATTTCAAACAGATGGAAAAATGAAGAAATAGTTGATCTTAGTTCCACAGGGCTCAGTTTTAGGGACAGTGCCCATTAGTATTTTTATAAATTTTCTGGATGCTGGAGTCAAATGTACATTAAGTTAGTTTGATGATGATTCTGAATTATGAGGAGCTGTGGACTTCCTTGATGATAGAGAGGATCTTGTAGAGAAAAGGTTCTGGACCCAAAGAGTGGTCAGTCACTGGAACAGTCTACCCAGGGAAGTGGTCAGAGGTCTGACAGAGTTCAAGGAGCATCTTGGATGATCCTCTTATGGTTTAATTTTGAGTAGCCCCATGAAGAGCAGGGATTTGGACTTGCTGACCCTAATGGGTCTGTTTCAACTTGAGATATTTTGTGATTCTATAATCCAGTATAAAAAAACCATCTGGACAGTGCAAAGTTCAGTTGTATGAACCCTTCTGAGAGTGGGAAACAAAAAGTATTAACAACTTTTACCAATAGCAAAATGTCCTTCTGTACATATGCAGTTGAGACTATATTGGGCCAGGTGCTACACCAGAAAATGTAAAAAAAATGGCAAAGGTAGGTATGTTTTCTGATGCTCTAACGACTCCCTGTCTGCAACTTGATGGTAGATAGTCCACAATTTGTGGACTATTCTACAAATTCTACAGCTGAATTTAGTCTTAATTAAAATTCTTTGTTTAATATAAAAGTCTATAACTATGACATGTAGCATTTACCAAGGAAATCAAAACACAGCTTGAAGAAAACACACCTACATATTGAGTTAACAAGAAGCTTAACAACAATTTTCTGTTAAATTATATTGATTCTTGCTATACTTGAATTAAAAAAAAAATATATCCTGTGCTGCTAACCTTTTATTCATGATAATTACAAAGACTGTAGAGTCATGCTTTCTGTGATCTGCAGACTAACATTGGTGTTGATTCTGGAAATACTGAAGAGCAGTCCTGGAGCTCACAAGCAGTCCTACTAAATATAATGAATTTTCATGCTGGCTAAGAATCACAGTCCCTGGTGTATTTAACTTGTACTTAGTTTATTTTATTACATTTTATAACTCTAAGATTTTGATCTATAGTTAGTAATTTTAGTGCTGCAATTATCTGAATGTACATTCTTGGCATGTATTTACAAACCTATTGGAATGCTGTATATATCTGGAAAAAGAGAAAGTCAAAACTGCAGCAGGCAAAAAATTGTATAATTCCAGTCAATTTCTATCTCAGAGATAAATAGGAGCCCTGCATGCCATCCTGGTGATATTGAGATCTTGGTATTTTGAGAAAAAAAAAAAAGGGGGCTTTTCTTTGTTAATTGTTAGCATGGAAATAAATCCTTTGTAATGCAGGTAATCCTCCTTAAGGCAGGCAGGGTCTCTAAAACACCTGCAGACAACACATTGAAAATTGCTGAGTGTTGGACCACTACCTTTTAGTGATCTTCCATGGAGGAAGTGATGAAGTGGCAGCACATAGTCCAAGGGTGACCAAAAACCACTTCAGGGTCTTAGGTCAGTGGGTAAGGGATTCTGGGGCACAAGTTATATTCTCCTGTATTCTTCCAGTTGAAGACAACAACACTGGAAGAAACAGACAGATTGAGTCTGTTGACATATGGCTCCATGGCTGGTGTCACTGCAAAAATTGGACAATGGAAAGGCTTATGCAGCACCAGGCATGCTGGCATCAGGTGGGACTCACTTTTCTCAGTGGGAGGAGCATTTTTACTTGGGAACTGGAGTCTCTCACTTGCATAGCTAGATGTGTCTGGATAGAGGGACAACATCAGACTTGTCCCTGGCCAGCTGTGGGATGAGAGGCAAAGGTTAGAGGGACAAGGTGCTAGCGAGGGCTCTGTGCTGCTGACTCTGAAGTCACAGAGTGCTGACCACACTGAGACACACTTGCAGTCTTATGGAGATGAGCCATGGACTCCTGAGGTAACAGGAGCCGACAGGGAAACACCGGAGAATGACCTGAGAGGAACTGAATGGTGTTTCTGTAGAGAGACAACACGGCCAGTGGCCCAGCTGAAGTGCCTCCACAGCACTGCATGCAGTGTTGAGAACAAACAGGAGCTGGAAGCCACCGTGCTGCTTGAAAGCGATGTCCTAGCTGCCATCACACCCTGGGGGGATGAATCCCCTGACTGGAGTGCAGCTATTTATGGCTAGAGGCTGTTGGGGAGGGACCGGAGAGGAAGGAGAGATGGAGGGATTGCCCCCTGCATCAAGAGGTGGATTGAGTGTGATGAGCCATCTCTGAGGAACAACCTGTGAACTGAAGAACAACAATGAGCAGATAAAACCTGTGGGTAGGAAACAGAGACTGAGGCAACAAAGGGAACCTTGTGCTTGGTGTCACTACGGGTCCCTGACCAAGGGTAGCCTACTGATGAGACCTTCTTGCTCTAGCTACAGGAAGGATCACACTCTGAGGCTCTTGTCCTGCTGGGAGATTTCAGCCACTCCGATATCTGCTGGAAAAGTAGCACAGCAAGCTGTAGGCAGTTCAGGAAACTCCTGGAATGCATGGAAAATAACTTCCTGACCCAGGTAACACACAGCCCTACTGGAGGGGTTGAGTTACTGAGTCTGTTGGTCACCAGCACAGGTGAGCTAATTGGGGATATCAAGATGAGAGGCAGCCTGGGCTGCTGTGATCATGCACTGGTGGAGTTCACTGTCCTGAGGGATACGGGTCATGTAAGGAGCAGCACAGGGAGGGCATCGACCTGTTGGAACAAGTCCAGAGGAGTGCTACCAAGTTCATTAGAGGGATGCAGCACCTCTCCAGTGAGGAAAGGCTGAGGGAGTTGAGATCAGTCAGCCTGGAAAAGAGAAGACTTTGAGGTACCTAATTGCAGCCTCCCACTACCTGAAAGGAATCTACAGGAAAGATGGAGAGGGACCTTTTACAAGGGCATGTAGTGACAGAACAAGGCAGTAACTAAAAGATAGTAGGATTAGATTAAATATTATACTGTGAATGTTACGGAAACTTCCCAGTCTGACCATTCATGAGCCTCTCTGGCAGTGACACTCCCCAGGCCAGAGACTTTCACTGATGGGACCAAAGCCCCTTCACAGTGAGCGGCTCCAGTGACCTGACAGGACCCTCTTTGCTCCCCACACCCCCCACTCATACAGTCAGAGAAGATTTCATCACAGCAAAGTCTCACATGTCTTGTTCCATAAAGCAGTTTGTTCACGGTGCAGTAACACAGAAACAGCCGGAGCTGGTGCCTCTGAGGAGGGACCCCCAACAAAGCAACCCCTGGGCTTTTATACTCTCACAGTCTACCCACATGCAAGTCTTGCTCTTCCTCTTGACTCCTCTTCTCCTACTGTGTCTCTCTATGTCCATTCACCTGGCTGGCACCACTTGTCTTCATTCCCCCTTTTATCCGAAGGGTTGGCAGTTCATGGCCTCTTGTTCAGGCTCCCACCCAGAGCTCAATCTGCATCTCAAACTTCTTTGCAGCTTGCAAAGTGAGCTACCTGTTCCAGGTGTATTCCTCAGCTGGGAGGGTGGTGAGGCACTGGAACAGGCCCAGAAAAGCTGTGGATGTCCCATCCCTGTAGGTGTTTAAAGCCAGGTTGGATGGGGCTGTGAGAAACTTGGTCTAGTGGAAGGTGCTCTTGCACACGGCAGGGATGCTGAAATGAGATGATATTTAAAGTCCCTTCCAACCCAAATCATTCTATGATTCAATGATTTTATGATAGGCTCTAGACATATTTACATGCAGAAAACAGGTTGGGAAGGCTGGAAAGGCTCTCTTGGTGGTGCTGCTTTTATCATAGTATTCCATCTACATAAATTATGATGCTCAGCTAGTATTTAATGTCTGTCTCTAACCCCAACATAAGCTGCTTGACTGACAAAGTAAAAGATACGAAGAGCTTTAACTATAGATATGGTTTGACAAGTGCTATATCAAAATGCTTTCTTTGAAGTTCTGATAATTTTAGTCAAGGTCGGGTTACATGAGAAACAAATACCAGAAATGATTTTATCTTAAGCTCCTATATTTAGCAGAAATATTGTGCATCATTAGAAATCCTAGCATACCGAAACAAGTACCACATCCTCAGATTAACTGTTAAACATGAAATGGTAAAATGGCTATGGAAATGATGTATCTGTGAGAAGGTCTTCAGCTTTTTCTGAATTTTGGAAAATTTTCAGTCAAGTAGGTATCTTGCACCTTAAGAAACAAACTGTGGAAACAGTAAGAATCGAATTTTGACAGCCTTTGACAAAATGGGAGAGTGAAAGCATTGAATTTTCAGTGCTTTCCTATTACCTGTCAGCCACTCAATAAAAAGTGTGCTTTCATAAAGTTTCATATAGTTTAATATTCTCATTCCAGGTTGGTATAACACTTGTGACCTGAAATACTCGGAAAGCCCTATAATGTCCAGAGCCTTTTAAAATGGACAGGTGTGTCAGCACTTCCAGAAACAGTTCCATCCATTACCTGGATATGGTTCTTCTCCTTGGATATGGATGAGAAGGCTGTGGAAGGCCATCTGAGATGGCATGGGAGCCATGAAGAAAGCTCTAAGTCTCTGCAAAGGACAACTTATCAGTTGCCCCAGGATTAGGCACTTTGGGTACCCAGCCTTAGGAGCTTGCAGTGCTTGGCAGCGGTGGAAATTCAATTTCTGTTGAATAGGGCCATTAACGAGTAACAAAAGAACCATGTGCTTCAGTTAATATTAACAGCAGTACTCCAACAGGGTGCTTAGAGATGCAAAAGTCATGGTAAATTAAAGCACATCTAATTCAAAGTAACATTTATTTCAACCTGATTGTAACATTGGTAGTAAATCCTGCACAATTTCTTCTCTGAACGGTGACAAGTGTAAATTCTGGCAGGCAATGTATATCTGGGACTCTGTCCATTTCCTATAAAAAATGCAAACTGTTTCTCTGATTATGACATGAGAGACAGATTAATTGAAATTGCTTAGCAGAAGATCTCTTGAATATTCATAGCCTGCAAGGTACCGTGTAAGACAGACACTCCAATACAGTTAACAAAATTAAAACAATATACTCTGTTTACCAAGAGATATGATCTTACCTCTTTAAATAAAAAGCAAGTACAGGCTTGTGCTTGATTATGGACAGAAAGATTTTTTAAAAGTATGAAAATTTAAGATTACATACTATCAAAGAAGTCATTAATGTAATACAGAGTTCAGATCTTCAGTGCAAAATATAGAAATGAGTTGTCAGTGGATAAAACCATCTGTCACACGTTCTTTGAATATTTACATGCCAATTTTTAATGTTTGTAAATGTAGATCAGACTTATTCTTGCATTATTGTGGAATCACAGAATTGTTAGGGATAGACGCAATCTCTAGAGATCATCCAGTCCATCCTCCTAGGGCAAGGCAGGGTCACCTAGGGCAGGTTACACAGGAATGCATCCAGGTGGGTTTTGAATGTCTCCAGAGAGGGAGGCTCCATGACCACTCTGGGCACCTTGTTCTGGTGCTCTGCCACCCTCAATGTGAAGGCACTTATCGCACTGTGAAATTACAATCAGGCCTTGAAAGTGGGAAAAATCAGAACGGTGTTTGCTTTTTATTTCATTTGGAAAACCTGCACTGAATCTGAAGGGCTCAGTTCTGGAAAAAATAGCCATTTTCTCTATGTTGTGGAAAAGTTAGCCAGCTCATCTCTCATTCACGAGTTTTCAGTTAGCACTTTGGTGCCTTCCGTAGTCTCTTCAGATGTTATTCAGTACACCAAGAAGGTCTTGCATCTTTGCTCAATGGATCTTCCTCCTTTTGACAAAGAAGATCATCCAAAAAGTGCTGGAGTTTCAGGATCTTTCCTGGATGTAGGTTTTACAATGGAGTCTAGAATAGTCACAAGCTAATGTCTACATCCAGGTGTCACTTTCTGCTAATTGGGTTATGACCAATCTAGTGGAAGCCATATGCTGTGGTTTCACCCCAGCCAGCAGCCAAGCCCCAGGCAGCTGCTCGCTCGCTCTCCTGCTGGTGGGACTGAGGAGAGAATGGTAAGGGTAAAAGCTGGAAAACTCTTGGATTGCGGTGATGCCTAAAAAGGCCAACCTGGAAACACAGACTAGACAGGAGTAAGGGAATAAA
>VXBT01000522.1:33687-47261 GCA_013400235.1 Oriolus oriolus
CAGAAAAGGCCTTGGCTCTGTGTAAGCCCTGCTCAGCAATAACAAACACATCTCTGTGTTATCAACCCCGTGTTCAGCACAAATCCAAAACATAGCCCCATACCAGCCACTGTGAAGAAAATTAACAGTACCGTAGCCCAAACCAGCACATTATACTTCTAGTGTGGAATTAAAAGTTGAATTACATTTTGTGCCTTGGGTACAGAATAGAATAGGAGAACTGTCTGAGTTGCTTTTACTACAGAACTGCAGATTTCTCTTGGAAAAATGATTTTTGGGAACTCTGCTGATTTTCCTTAAGAATTTTAGAGTGTTTCATGTAACAAATGCAGTGAATTTATATAATAAAACCATAAAAAATCCTTTTTTTTCCAAAGGAGTGTCCTAAGTTATGTTGAAGTAACTAGGTACTATTCATCTGACTCATAATTCTAATGCTACTTCTTTTAACAAATGTTAAGGAAGAAAGAGACTACCCATTGTTTTCACTAAGAATGCAGCAGAATTTGGGTATACAATGTAATTGTGTCTACTTGCCCAACAGGAAAAATTAATAAGGTTTTTACTGTAATATTTGAAAACAAAGTTCAGTAAAATGTGGATGTTTCATGTTTTGATTTCATTCAATATCCATTCTTTCCCTAATCTCTCCTTCGTCTTTCTTCAGTTCTTTGACAGCTCTAGAGATAGGTCCAAAATTGAAAATGCCTTTGGATCTCTGTTTGCCCTTCTGATTTTTCAGTCAATCCAGATAATCAGTTCAGGTGCCTTTGATGTCTCTTTCAGACCTTCCAATAGGTGTTACTGTCATTCTTTCTCCCCGTTTCATTCATTAGTCTTTAAGATCCACCTCCATGGCTAACGGCTTTGTTTGCTTTGTACTGAGATTTTTTTCCTAGCTTTTTCTTCCCTAAGCAAAGGAAGTTACATTTGCTCAAGGATGGGTGTCTGGAGTAGTCATATCTTAGGACCATAAAACAATGAGCCACCCTGATCATCAGGTAAAATTATTTTCTGAGCACTGCAGTGAAATGGATTTAGCAAAGATATCCCAAATTCACAGCTGAAACATGGTCAAGACACACAACTGTCAATGTTTCCAAAGTATACTGTCTTCTGGAGATGCGTATATATATGTGTGAAGGATCTGCAAGCGTGACTAGATGCTTTAACAAGTGCTTACAATCTCATGGCTCCAAGAGGCACAGCTCCAGATCAAGCAAGAAATCTTTCAGACTACCAGGAATTGAAGCCTTCAGCATACGGCCCGTGGCATTAGCTGCAAACCCGTATTTCCTTCTCTTTGATAATCACAGTTTGAATCCAGTTTTAATGAAGGTGCAGGATTACAGTTATTTTATCTTAGCTGGCTTGTTAATTCCTGGTTGACAACACATTTGTAATAACACAGTAATAACTTCAGCACATATAGGAACTGTAATCATGCCAAGACATCCTGTCAGACTTTATAGAAACCACACAGGAGTTAAATAGGACCGTGTGCAAGGCCAGACTAGTAAGTAGAAGCCAGATAAAACATTTGAGCATTCAGATTTGATTAAAGGGCACGGAACTGGCAGCATCCTTGATCTCTCAGCAGAGAATTACATTGTGAAGAGGTGAAGCAGCACCATAATATAATATAATTTAATGTGGAAGAGCTGATATTTCATTAGCAGCCAATGATTTGGAAGAATGTTTTCAACACATTGCTTTTGAATAAGTTATATATTAAATCCATATAACTAACAGTGCTTAACTAGGTCTGAAGGATGGTTACAGCATCTGTCATTGACAGATTCCAAAATTACTGTCTTGGAGAAAGAAAGAAAAATGACATATCTTCGGAATTTGACTAAAATTGGCTAAGAAAGTTGTTTTGACTGGTGACTTCAACAT
Organism: Oriolus oriolus; assembly: GCA_013400235.1. Lineage (NCBI taxonomy): Eukaryota > Metazoa > Chordata > Aves > Passeriformes > Corvidae > Oriolus > Oriolus oriolus. Next base: position 35,587 of record VXBT01000522.1, read on the forward strand.
ACAAAATTCTGTAACACTGGGGCTGGTTTTGGAAAGCAGGAAAACAGTTATTTGCTGATTTTTCCAGGATTTGAATGCTTTATTTTGAGTTAATAAATTGTGAATAAGATAACATTCTCTTTTCTAAGTGTGGGAGTTATTTTAGTTTTCATTCTTGCAGACTAAGTCGTTATACTTAGGGGAGTATGTCCTTCGTAATTTTGATAAATTGTAGTGTTCAACCCATCAGATATCAAGAAAACAAGAGTTATGGCGTTTGTTCAGGTAGGGCTCCAAAACTTGGTGGGTTTGAACAGCAGACCTCATACATGGTTTATGTGTTTCATAAACGTTCTGGATGTTTGCTTGGTTTTCAGTTAACCTAGCAGGTTCTACAGCTATCCTCCTCTCTCTCCACCCCCCTCCCCACCCCAGCTTTCCTTCCTCCTTTTCTCCCTTTCTCTCTTTTTCTCCTTCCTGATGGATCTTGACATTGTGGCTTCTTAAGCTGTGCATAGTTTCTTTCATGCAATAGATTTTAAACATTTTAAAAGAACTCCTTAAAATGTATTAAATGTATTAAAATACATTACATTTTTGATAACACCTCCTGTCTAGATTCAGTGGCGCTCTTCATTAGTGTTACCATAGCTGTTGGGTAGATAGCTTTGTATTATATGCGATAATCGGCCTCAACACCTTGAGGTATGCAGCAGAGGACTGGCTCATTCTGTAAAATCACGTGAACTGGTTTTCCAGGCTGAGACAAAAGTCTGTCAGGCCAGGATTTGGGAGCAGAAGCCCTGAAGTGCCTGCAGGACATGGAGGTCACCATGGTGTAGCAGCACAGTAAGTACACCTCCTCCAAAACAAAGTCTCAGTTTACAGCAGCCTGAAGCTTGGGGATGTCTGTCTTTTTATTTAATAGCCTGGTGGCTTTTCGCTCTCCTATCAAGTAGTCCAGTTGCTTTGTGGGTGCCTGTAAGTCACAGTGCCCCATGGCAAGGGTTTCCAAAGTTTAACTGATGTGATGAATGCCCATTTGAGAGGGTAATGAGTGGAGAAGAGCAGGCGACACAGGCGCGTGCCACGTCGGTTGGTGTCATTTGCTTTGCCAGTCCTTGGGATCTCAAAGGTTAGGCAAAGACTGTTCTTTCATTTCTCCAAGTGGCACGATACTTTGTACATCCCTCCTAGCAAACACTTCCCCACTCTTCCCCAGACTAAAGAGACCTTGTTTATTTTTTAACTCCTTAGGCAGATATTGTGTACCCCTGACTATCTGTTCTTCTCCTTCTGACTTTTAGTCTTTTTGCACACAGGTCCAGAATTACACACAGGATCAAAACATTTCTGTCCCATGGATTTGCACTGAGGCATATCACTCCTCCCTGGTTTTGTTCACCATCCTTAGTTGAGGCACCAAAATTTTATGAAGTTAAGGCTTCTCACCACCCTATAAATACTGACCTGAGCAATGGGAAGCCTGTTCTTTGTAACGTCACAGCTATCATACTGTCTTCCTACAGGCTGAGTATTAAATTGTCTTATGTTGCCACCTCTTTATGTTGAATCATGTAAATTGTCTAAAACTTAATGAAGCTTCAGACACCATACCTGTTTCTAACAGATATTATAAATTATTTAAGCATTACTATACTGTGTGAATGCAAAAGTTGATATTAGCGGGGCAAGTACTTCTTGAACTTGTACTTTTTGTACAAGTTCAATTTTCAGGTCAGAATCACCAAAAATACAAAACATGCCCCATCCTAACAGCAATAACAGCCCCATCCTTGTCTGTGCATAATATACTATCTCCTCGGTGTAAATAGCTATTAATTAATAAAAAAAAAAGTATGTTTTCTCCCATTTAAAATAAACAAAAAGTTATTTGAGGTAAACAAAGACATAATTTATATTTTGAACGTCTACACAAATAAAAATCTGGACTATTTATTTTCATGTAGCAGTTACCAATCAAAAGAAGAATTTAGAATGTGTTAAATTTTATACAATTGTTTTAAACAGGTATTATTTTATAGCTGCTGTATCAGCTAAAAGTGCTTTCTATCTCCAGGGATAAAATAAAATTCTTAATATTAGTTACCCTACTCTGTGTGCATGTTATCAGCATGCAGAGATGCAGTAAAACTTGCCTTCTATTTGAAAGGGCTCTTTTGATGTATGCTGTGTCTACAGGACTCTGCAGAAATCATCGATGTTTCATGAGGCACCTTAGCTTGCTCCCAATATTGTAGGTACACCACAGATTTTAATTTAGTTTGCAAGTTGTTTAGCTTGTGAATTTTCACATAGATTTTTCTTCCGTTATAGAAACTGTTGCTCTGAAGTTCAGTATGAAAAAAGTAATTGCCCCATTGTTATTTTATTCCAGTTTTAGTGGACTATTCATAGATTATGGATATTTTGTAGTGTTTACAAGGGACATGGAAGTGGATATGAAGTGAAAGAAATGAGATGGAAAAATTACAGGTTGAGGCTGAATTGGAATAGGGAAAATACTGCAAAATGTCAAGTCCATTTTAATTACTGCAACTCCCTTACTTATTAACTTACTTTCCTACACAAAACTACCCTCTCCAGAAACTTCCAAAAATCTGTTGCTAAAAGTACCAGCAATTGTATCCACCAATTTTAATATCCCATGGATACTAAAATCTGTAGGTCCACATTCTCTTTGATGTCCAAGATTTAGCTGCCCTTTGTTTTGTTTCATTTCTTAAAATTAAGCAAATACATTGTCTACCATCGTGACTCTTTTAAGTTTGTGTGATCTTGTGGGATATGCTTTTGGAGCAGTCAGAAGCGTCACTGCATCTCTGGCAGACACCGTCCTAATTTAAAATTAACCTCATCCAAGGAGCTTAGCTGTAACATTACATGGCAAAGGACAGGCTTGCTCTTGTTCCCTGTGTTAGGAGGGCATGCCTTCAGCTCACGTTTTTGGCCAGCTGTTAATATTTTCCTGGTACGGCTGTCAATTAACTGGTTTGAAATGACCAGTGACATGCTAGCCTGAGTTATCACACTATAACCCTGGTATGAACACTCTAAAATATACACCCTAAAATAAAGTGTACACTCAGATTTCCTGGGATAACCAAGAATGTTTTCGGTGAAAGCTTTCTGGGTGAACTGATGCAGTCTACGTCCCAGTAAATAAGAAGACACTGTGCTTGATGATGATAATATACAATACTAGTTACTGTTAAAGTCATTAGTGGCAATGTGTTTGTTAACAGTGACTCATGTAGAATATCTTTACCGCATTATGAAAAGATTTCAGTATAATTGTTTACGCTTTTTAGGGATTCGGAAAAAATTAAAAGCTTGTAGAGCTTGTAGTATTCATAATTTAGCTTTTTCATGCCTTGGAGGTAACTTGTCAAACAAAAGTCAAAAAGTGGTTTACAAAGAACTACAATAAGAAACAGATTTTTTCTTGTTCTGTGTTCAGGTCTGGGCCACTCTCTTTACTATAATCTGACAACACTGATTTAACCCTTACGTAAAACAGACAGCTGGTTGGATTTATCCTGTGACCTTAAAAGAATATCATTAAAACAATTCAGCATTTGTGAGCTGCTATACTTGTAGCAAAAATGCTGTCCTCTTTCATATAACTTTGATATATTAGAGTTTGAATGTTTGCTTTTGAGTTTTCATATGAATGTGTTTTCAAGAAAATATGTTGTTTTGACAACGCAGACTCCAGATGTGTTTCCATATTCTGGATCTCTTGCCATTCCTTAAACAAAAGTGTGCAGAGGTTCTAAACTGGAAAATGCATTTTTTAATACAATCTCAGTTTATGAAAGTGTGAATATTGTTTTTTCTGTATTCTCTCACCCCCATCATTTCTATATAAGGAAGAAGGCAAAATTGTGATGAGACAATTACTTTTCTTCATAATTCTCTTAGGAGTTAGTAGTAGCTCTTTTCTAGTTACCAGGTTTTTTGTTTCTCTCACTTTTAATAGTATCATTCAAAATACTTATAAACCTGCTTTGGTACAGCAGGCTTAATTCAGAACTTTTAGCCTGTTTAGTTGATGAAGAAGCAAGAAACAATGAGTTAGAAATATCTTTATTGGGTGTCTTTCCTGTCACCAGTTATGCACACTAACTGCCACTTTATTTCTTCCACTCAACAAAGCACTAGCTTTAATAGATTTTGGACTGGAATGCTGTTGTACTTTCCCCAAAATGTGTCTTGAATTGAGTGTGAGGTACTTGAAGGAAAGTCTTTCTTGAATATATTAAGAACATACACTGGTAAATTATGTGAATAGCAAATATATTTTAACTAATATGTTTTTTGGAATTCTTTTATAGATGCTTCTTCCAAGAAAAAATAATTTAATACATTTTTATAAGTAATTTCTTAGATCTCGAAGTTCCTTGCAATGTCATGATACAGCTCCATCAATTTATTTGCAATAACTAATGGGTGCATTTTAATTACAGCCTTTTATTTACTAATTTTAAAGAACTGTTTTATTTCTAAAGATATTTTCTTCCAACCAAAATCTTGCAATGGAATTGAAAGTAACTTCACAGCATGACTGTGACAGAGCCCAAAGCCCACAGGCCAGAGTCCCAGATGAGTGGGAGGGAAATTGAGGTCATCTGCTTAATCTTCATGGCAAGAGTTAAAGTGCCACCTTACTGTATATTATTTAAATTCTCTTTGTAGGCAAATCCAAAAGAAATATGCTGTCTCAGCTGCAACTGCTTGACATGTGTTAGTATTTGATCATTTTTTAGTCATAGGACTTTTAACAAATGCAGAGTTTAATACCTACTTTGAGGTCGAAAAGGTGCACAGCACATTCCCTATGGAGGCATCCTGAAGAGTGAGAAATATCTAAGCAGAACTTTTCATGCTCCCTTCTCTTGCAAACTTCCTGCTGTTCTACTACTCCTGGGCCATCCATGCGGGAAAGCTGCTGTACTTACAGGGAGGCTGCTGTCCTTCTGTGGTAGGGAAGCACATTGGATTTGTTTTCAATCTTTGTTTTTTTGCTTCAGAGGAAGTAGAAGAGGCAGACATGGAGCTGAAGATCATCCCTCTAAGTTGGTGTCTATTTTAATTGACTTGTTCCATTCCTCACTGAAGTTGTTTTCCTTATATGTAACTTTCCTTTCATGTTAGCAGACTTCTGTATTCATTCCACAATCCACTTTTACTCTTATTACAGAATTTTTATGTGTCTTTTTCCCAGTAAAAAGTGGCTGTTCAGCAGCCTTTGAGCTTGTCATCACAGATTTAAAAGGAAAAATTTACTGGCTTGTTTTCTCTTTACTCTTTGGCATTGTCCATATGCAGCTGCCTTTGCAGATGTTTTCTGAACAGAGCTAGTGACTTTTAAAACCTTGCAAATATCATCAGAGTTACAAGTTTCTACTTTCTTAGAGCTGCAGCACACAATACATCCGTCCTTTGCAAGATCTGGCTGCATTCCTTGCAACTTAAATATAACCTTCACCTCATTGTAAAGATCTGTTTTCTCATAGCAGTAGAGTAGGTAAACATTTGTATCTGTTATTGATGCTGGAATGGCCTTTCTAATGAGAAAACCATGGTTCCAAATAAGCTGTCTTCCATTCAGACTAAACATGTTTTTCTAATTACCTTTGTATAATTTTATACCGCATCGATTTGCAGCTGAATTTCTCATTAACTCTCTCTTTTGAAATTTTAATTCTTCTCTCCCTTCCTGTATCCTTTTGTGTTATTCCCTGTTGTCTATTTCCTTCCTCAGCTTTCTTCACTTAATTCCTTTCAACTGAAGAACACTCCTGCACACGAATATCTTTCGTGTGTCCTTCTTCTAACTCTGAGGGTTCCCACCTTCTGCAAAGCAATTGCTGCACACCACATCTGCCAAGTGCTTTACCTTTTGAGCTTTTGAAGGAAAGCATGCTAGAGAAACAGGCATGCCACTGACAAATACCCTTTGTTCTGTTACACCCACTCATTTGTTAGTGGCTGATTGGGGTATAGGGAACAAAGGTCAGACATTCAGTAGCTGGTATCTATGCAGGCAACCTTGTGTATATTTCTGACCACTGTAAAGTGAATAGTAGCAAGTGGATTTTGGTCCTTGGCTGTGAAGAACTTTACTGGCTGGAGTATGAGCCCTAAGCGGGGGGTTGTATCCCCAAATCCTGAATGGTGTAAAATCCCCAAAAGTTAGAGCATTTGTTTTTCATTGTTTGTTTGTGTTTTCTTTCAAAATAATGAGACTCTTGCTTGTGGTGACAGGCCACATCTCCTAGCTTTGGAACAGAACTGCCCTATCACTGGTGGTCAATTTAAAAAAGAAACTGTAGTGGGAAGCCAGCTTAAAGCCCATTGCTTCCCTTTCCTTTCAGAGATTCTTCCCTTTGGGGGACAGTGCTTGACCTAAACTTTATAGGAAAGAAAAGGCATTTCAAATGCTGACTTGAAAGTGTCCCAGGAAAGAGCAAAGATGCCACTGATGAAAGTGGGCAGTTCTGGTAGCTTCAGTCTTTGATCCCAAATGTAGAGAAGCTAACACTTCCTTCAGAAATCAATGCTTTCTTCAGACTGACTACTCTTATAAATTAACAAGAGGGAGAGAATGACATTGGATTTGTTACTTGATTATGTTTGGTTTTTGTATTGTACTTTGAAAATACAGCATGTACCTTTTAAAAATTCTTATGAATAAATCTCCAGTGTTATTTTTTTTTGTTAAATACTTACTTATATAAAAATATATGGTTTTTCATATAGGAGAGTATGCAAGGGATAACATGAAACAAGCAAGGAAAAGGAAGACTCCGGTCTACTTTATACTCCTTTATTTTGGGAAACTGGCCCTAAGTGACATGGTGCAAGGGTACTGTATTTCAATAGCACCAACTGTATTAAAGAGACTGTTATGTTCCCAGTGTGTGGAGAACTCTGCTCAGAATAGCTATGTTAGATTTCTTGAGCTATTCCATATGGGGTTTGCCTGATTTGGATTTTGTCATTTGTAAAAATGGTATTTTAAATTGCTTTCTTTTCTTCTAGAAACATAGATTTTAAGAGGGTGCTTACAACTAGTCTAGGATTTGATATGACAGATATTTATATTTAATGCAGAGCAAAACACAAAATACACTTAACCTTTATTCAGTTGCATTGTAAATGTATTCTACTTTCTTTCAACTGAAGTGAATTATATTAATAACTTCTATTGTTAAAATGTCAAGAGTATTTTCTTTCTCTTTGAATTATCATTTCTTTGCTCAGGGTATTGGGTTTTGCTTATCACTCCTGACATGGAAAGGAAGAAATGTAATCTTATGTGAAATGTTCAGACTTCTCCTGAATAGGTAGGTTATTTCTTTTAGATTAGCTCAAGTAATAGTTACAGAGCTGACATACAGAATGTGGAAGGAGACAGGAACCAGACAATGCAATGAAACTCAAACGCTCTCTCATTTAAAGATACCGTCTCCCTGGGACTAATAGAGCGATGAGCACAACATGTCAGGCGTTGCTGTATGTGGCACTTCTTTTTATTTTCACCAAGCTGATTTTGAGCATGTAGCTTTTATTTCATTGTAACAGTATCAAAATAATTTACATTAACCTTGCAGAATTGAAGTATACTTGTTTGGGGATGAAACTGGAGAAGTTCAGGAAGAAAAAACATACCATAAGGAGTTTTGAATTTCATTCCATCTCTGCAGCTGATGAAAAATATTCACTGTAAAGTATCTCGTTAATCAGATAGACCTTAAACAGTTCTCCCCTCTCACCACTTCAGTAACAGGTCATTCTGCCTCTTAAGGGATAGCTACATTATGAGAAATGTGTTAACCCACTGTCAGTGTGGAAAGGCTGAGGACTGTGTAGGTTTTATGGTTGAGAACTTTCCAACCTGACTTAAAAAGTGAACAGAAACGTGAAGTTAAACCCTTGAATAATGGTTATTGTTCATAACCAGAAATATATAAAATATCTAATGATTTTACTCCAGCAAGCCAAAAAAATTTCAAATATCTATCTTCATCAGAAACTCTCTTTGTTTCAAAGATGGATGCAAGATTTCACTTTAAATTGTTCTCCTTCCTTCCAGCTTCATAAAAGGTAGTATAGCTTTATATTTCATCAGCAAGGACAATCTGTCTACAACACTGGCAAAATTTTCCTTCCAGTAGAGTTGGTTTAAGCCAATGTGTATATTTTTACGTTCTCATTTACAAATTAATTAAAGCTTTCCAATGGCTACTATTGATTCATTTATAAAACTATTGGTGAAAGAGCAAGGTCCAGGGTAACATTATTTCTGTGCATTTTTCTTTAAAGTAAACATTTAGCCCAGTAGTGTTAGTTATTGTTTTCCAGATGGAGTATTTTATTTAAATGTTTATTAGCTATGGTTTTTAATTTATTAAATTAAAGCACTATGTACTGCACCTGGGTCGTGGGAATCCCCGACACACCCACAGGTTGGGCAGAGAAGGGACTGAGAGCAGCCCTGTGGGGAAAGACTTGGGGGTGATGGTGGATGGAAAGCTCAACGTGACCCAGCCATGAGCACTCACAGCCCAGAAAGCCAAACATGCCCTGAGCTGCATCCAAAGCAGCGTGGGCAGCAGGGGAGGGAGGGGATTCTGCCCCCTCTGCTCCTCTCTGGTGAGACCCCACCTGGAACACTGCATCCAGCTCTGGGGTCCCAGCACAGGAAGGACACGGAGCTGTTGGTACAAGTACAGAGGAGTCCACAAAGTTGCTCAGCGGACTGGAGCACATCCTTTACAAAGCCAGGCTGGGAGAGTTGGGGCTGTTTAGCCTGGAGAAGAGAAGGTTGTGTGGAGACCTCACAGCAACCTCCCAGTATCAGAAGGGGGCCTACAGGGAAAATGGAGAGGGACTCTTCATCAGGATCTNTACAAGTACAGAGGAGTCCACAAAGTTGCTCAGCGGACTGGAGCACATCCTTTACAAAGCCAGGCTGGGAGAGTTGGGGCTGTTTAGCCTGGAGAAGAGAAGGTTGTGTGGAGACCTCACAGCAACCTCCCAGTATCAGAAGGGGGCCTACAGGGAAAATGGAGAGGGACTCTTCATCAGGATCTGTAGTGATAAGACAAGGAGTTAAGAGGCTAGATATTAGGAAGAAATTCTTTACTGTGAGGGTGGTGAGGCACTGTACAGGTTTCCCAGGGAGGTTGTGGATGTCCCAGCCCTGGCAGTGTTCAAGGCCAGTTTGGATAAGGCTTCAAAAGCAGCCTGGTCTAGTGGGAGACACTACCCTTCACAGTGGAGTTGGGACTAGATGATCTTTATGGGCCCTTCCAACTTTCCATGAATTTGGCAATGACAGGAATGTAAAAGTAAATATTAATTTTAGTATCTAGATCTTACAGTGATGTCAGAAATTTTCATGAGCTGTCTTATCTATAAGAAGTCTGTATATACTTTAACACTACTGGTGTGATTTCTTTTGTAAATTTAAATTCTGAAGAAATATCATTGTTCTGTCTAATGTCAATCTCCACTCTTTTTTCATTTTTATGACCTTATAGCTTCAAAATTAAAACTGTAAATGGGAATGCCATTGAGAGTTGGGGAAAGTGACGCTCAAATCTCATGCTGGCCCACCCACTGAAACAAACAAGCAAACCAGCGAACAAAGGAAACAAAAAATATGTCTTTTATTTTAAAATCACTGTCATGTTTTGTTCCATGGCAGACAAGGAGGTTAGAATAAAGCCTGAGTTTGCATATTGCAGAGTCTGGGTGAAGTTCTGATAGTAATCTCATTTGTGAACTTCCAGGCATGCTTCCTATTTCTTTAACAGAAATGCTAAAATATGAAATCAATTTACTCTGCAGAAAATTTATCCTGGGTGTCTGACATCTGCAAATTTTATTGGATTCCTGTGGGATGGGGAGCATATTACAGAGAGTTACTGTTTTAAAATATATCCATTGTCAATGAGAGGTCTTTTTAAAGTGTACTCACAATTTATCTCCCCTACCCAGCCCAAGGAAAGGAATGAACTGAATGTGTTTTGGAGACCTTTGTTAGTGTGAAGGGATAATAAGAAGCTTTTCACCAGCTCTCAAACAGTATTCCAGAAACAATTACTTGTCATTGAATGTATCTGGAAGAGAAGGCATGGAAACAGCAACTGATTCCATCATCTTGTCCTGTAATACTAAAGCTACCTATAGTACTTCCCCTTAGTTGTGAGCTAGTTTGAACAACAAATTAGTCCTGTGCTTTGTATTTCCCAAGAGCCTCCCAAGTGAATGGGCCAAGATGCTATTAAGGGCATATTTATACTGTGTTTAAATCCTCTTCATAATGGCATAATTTGAAGTTAAGAATTGTTAATGAGTTGGTTTTTTTCCTAAGATCAAGTGCTTCCATGAACATAAACACAGAAAAATCTTGCATTCTTCTTTCCACCCAATAAAAAGTATCATTTTTTGAGCTTAAAAATAAAAAGAAAACAAAAAACCCTGGTATATTCCTAAAACGGTTTGTAAATAAAAACAATCTACTTATAAGAATTACCTTTTTTTCCCATCATGTTTATTCTTTTTTAATGTCTTAGAAAAAATAATTTGCTTGTGGTATAGATCTGCTGGAGGAAAATTCTTACTTAACCTGCCAGAAAATGTCTTAGTAGTTAGGCAGCCCAAAAAAAGAACAATTTTGCTTTGTAAAAATGTATGTGTTTTGTAGAAATCAGTTTTGGAATGAACAGCTGTCTAGACATTTCACATATTAAATAGTAAAGAACTGAAGCCCTGGATTTATTTAATACAACTGCTTGAGCGGAAAATCTTGTGTTTTATATATGGGGCCAAGAGCCATAAAGCCTTGAACTCTGGTCCCCTTTTTGATGCTGAGTGACCTTAATAATTCTTTGCACTTACACAGCACTTGGCAAACATTATTAATTTAAACTTCACAGAGTCCCTGTGAGGTACAGAGGTGTAATTATTTCACTTTTTCAAGTGTGAGAATTGAGACTCATTGAGGTTATGCTCTGTAATAAAACAAGTTCAGAAAGAGGGTGGAAACTCAGGTTACTTGGCACTTACTCCTGCTCCTAATCTACTGGAGTACTGCTTAAAGCCTCATCTCCTTAGCCCAGCATACAGGGCTAATGCTGTTTTCCAGTCTGTAGATGCTCATGCTGAACTGTGTGCCAGGGAGATAAGGAAGATACACATCTGTGGCATCTTGTCTTCTGTGAAAGGTACCACTGACCTGCTTTGAATGCTTAGGAAATTCCTTGTAGGCAAGGATGGGCAATTCTAACCCAGAAGAAGGAAAAGAAATGATGTCTTATTTTAACAGATATTGAAAATCTAAGAGAGGTTGCCACAAATACACTTGAAGCTGATGCAGAGGAGGGCAGTAGATTGACTGCACAAGAAGGACCTGAGGCTGTCTTGGTTACTCAGTGCATGAGCCTGAGTCAGTTACTCATCCTCTTTGAGCCTCAGATTTCTTTTTGTGTATTTGTGTATTAATTTGCTTTTAAGTCATTCTGTGCTGCCAAAACATGAGCCTAGGAAATGCTGGATTTTAGTGTGGTGTTTCATGGCTTTCAGATTAATCCAAGTGAATTTTCCTAACTCAGGCTTTCAGTTTTTTGCTTGCTGTTTCTAAGACGGGCCAAATTGCTGAA
>VXBT01000523.1:1421-68191 GCA_013400235.1 Oriolus oriolus
CTGCCATCCCAACATCCCAGAGCTGGCTCCAGGGAGAGCTCTGCCATCCCAACATCCCGGAGCTGGCACCAGGGAGAGCTCTGCCATCCCAACATCCCAGAGCTGGCTCCAGGGAGAGCTCTGCCATCCCAGCATCCCAGGACTGGCACCAGCACAACCCACCCCAGCACAGGCTGCTCACCAGGTCACACTGACACACTGGTGAGACATTTGTACTGCTTTGGGTGGAAACGAATAAAACCAAGCCCCAAGCACTACCAAGAGGGCCAAAACCAGCAGAAGGGGCTGATTTAGATTTGCTTTTCTGCTCCTATTCCAGTGTCAGGCACCAGTTCACTGAATGCAATTAGCTGCCCATAAATGCGGGTGCCCCTCCGTGCAGGGGCCGTGCAGGATGGAGGGTTAACAAACCACAGGCCACACACGGGCCCTCACTCCAAAGTGCCAGAAGTTCCTCTTTATTCCCCAGAGGAGGCTCCACACCACCCCTGCTGTTCTGTGGAGAGGTTTGTGGCTGCATTCTCCTCCTCTGCCAAGCAAAATATACAACAGACAGAACTGGGAGACAAAGGCGACCAGCTCAGAGCCCACAGAAGCACCCAGTTTAACCCAGTGCAAAACTGCAACCCCATTAAATCCCTCACACCAGGGTAGGGAGGCATCCAACTCAACCCAGCCAAACAAAAGCTGAGTTACCACAGGGTAAGAAAAAAAACCCCACAAGTAAAAATACTCCAACCTCCCCCATCCCCTCATAACCCCCCAAACCAAAACACTCCCAATTTTCAGTGACAGGCTGGAGGTGCCCCATGAGTGGGGTTTCACAGTCCTTTTGCTGTGCCTGCCTTCACCTGCAGAGAGCCAAGGGCAGCAGCCACAGACACCCTGCACTGTTACTCCATCCCAGGGAGCAGGATCTGAGGCTGAGGGTTTGCTCGCTGCCACACCGGGGATGCTGACAGCAGCACCCAAAGCCTGGCACAGCGACACAGCTCCTCTGCCAGCCTGCCCCAAGGGAGCCAGACGTGGCTGCGAGCACTCCCCGCCTGGCTGGCTGTGTCTGGAGGAGAACTGGCTGTGGATGTGGCACTTGGGGACATGGTGGTGGCCCTGGCCGCGCTGGGTTGGACTCCATGGTCTTGGAGGGCTTTTCCAACTTAAATAATTCCGTAACACACTGGACAAAGCACAGCAAACTCACATCAAACTGCAGAGGTACAAGATGAACTTTAAAGGCTTGAAAGTGATTTCTGATGAACTTAGCTCCAAACCCCAGACATCCTCGCCACCTGCACACCCCAGAGGTTTGGATGCACACCTGAACAGTGGGGAATTCTGGACTCTTCTTCCCTCTCATCCTCTCCTTACCAAGGCCATTGGACTTTTTCCTGCCAGCTCCCATCCATAACACCCAAGCTCCCCCCACCTGCACAGCCAAACACATCCAGGCACACCCAAGGCTTGGCTTTGCTGCCTGCAGCTCCTCAGGTCCCCTCCTGGCCCACAGAAAAGCCACAGGAACTTTGCAGCTGAAAGCTCGGGAGGTAAATCCTGATCCACCCACGGGGCACTCATGGGACTGACTGATTTCCCCATGGCTGGGCTGCAAAGCACCGTGGCTGAAGCACAAAGTGTTGTAAATCCCACTGCAATGTCCTGCTGTGCCAGCACAGGCAGGGTCAGGCTCCCTAGATGCCTTAATCCATAGGCACTGCTTCCCAGCCCTTCCCTACACATCTGTGCTGCTTTCTGCCTGAAAACCTCCGAGGAAAAACCTTCTGGGTTTGTCCTTCTGGTGACAAACAGCTCCACAAAGGAAACCCACTGGTCCCAAACAAGCTCCGTTTGTGCTCTGCAATAAAGCTGCACCAGGAAATAAATTGATCTCCATTTGCCTTTTGTAAAGATTATGAACAGGCTTAAAAGAAAGGGAGTGCTCAGCCTGCTATTCATCCTGCCACTTCCTCATCATGCTCCATTCATTAATTGCTTATTCTAGTTTGGATTTTGCTGATTCAGTGCACATGTCTGCTTGCAAAAGGGACTGACAACATTACATCTATTGTGTCTGTCCTATGGTGTGCACTTTTTGTGACCCAAGCGTCTTAAAACACCTCATGCTGTCTGGTAGAGTTCACTGTTTACAGATCCAGGTTCTCAAACTATTTTCAACCCCAAAGCCCTGAAACTTCCTCACATTCTCCCAGGAAACTCGATTTTAAAGCACCTGCTTTATTCCCAGTAATTCTTCTTCTGAAATGTTCAGCTCTGTTTTAGAATTAGGGTCTCAAGAACACGCATCACAATTGAGGGACATACAGACATTTCTAAAGGCACATTACTTGGCAAGTCCTAAGAAGAAAGTATCTGCAAAGTTGTAAAAACAGAATGTAGAGAATGGGATTTACTCTGGTGAGAGGCTCTTGTGATGAAGTTATTGGGTTCAGGCAGATCTAAGGGAGATAAAAGCCAGAGCAATTCCGAGTGTCACATCCACTTATCCAGCTCTGCCCGTGCCCAGCTCTTTCCCACACTCACAGAATAAGTCATTGACACCTCCTTGCTCTTGGATTTTCCTGCTGGAAAACAGCACAAATGGCTGCAGGACCAAGGCTGTCAAAGCAGCAGAGCCTGACTCCCCCCTGCCTGGTTTGGAACAGAAGGGCTCTGGGCGGTCCAGGGGAGCAGGCTAGTGGCACAAACAAACACACGAGCCCTGATTTCCTTGGAAGCCAACTGGAGAGAAGTGTATCCAAAGCTTAAATTGGCTGATTTATTCTCATAAGCACAGTTTAGTCAGAAGCATTTATGATAACACAGGTATTTTTCAGCAGTGGAGTTCAGAGGAGCACAAAAGCGAGTTGTTAAATTACACTAATCCCATCCTCTGCCAAAGTGATCATTCCATACTTGTGTTTGCGTTAGGAAATGTTTTATAGCACGCTCCTGCCACAGAAGTCTTCCCTGAAGCACCATGTTCCCAGCTTACAAGAACAGGTAATAACTTTTTAGTCAGGAAGGGAAAATTGACAATTAGTGGGATGTGTGGCATAAAGAACCCCGAGGTGCTGTGCTGTAAATCCATGCTCACAGTGTTTGCAGGTGACACTGAGCAGCACAGTGGAAATTACAGACTCTCTGACAGCCACTAAACAAACCCCAGTTGCTCTCCCCAGAGCACTTTCTTCCCCTCTGGGTTTAAAGAAGATAGAGGGACTTCAAGCACCAAAGGCTTGTGACACACCCCTGACCCCACACAAGCTGCCCTAGAGTGCTCCAGTGACCTCTGCTTCAAAAGGAAAAGCAAGAAAAAGCTGCCCTGTGTCCCCATCTAAACCCAAGACAGAAACACAGCACAAACCCCAAAACTTTTCCCCAGGGAGTCTGACAGGTCCAGTTCTAGGGGGACTTCTCAGCTCCCTGGAGCCAGCCCCAGCTGCCTGCGTGTCCAAGGAACCAGGCTGCTCCTGCAGATCACGGGAGTGGGCTCATATAACAACCAACAAATGTAAAGCACAGCTGCAAAAGCGTGTCTTTAGAGCCTTTACTCGCCCAGTTTTCAAGAAAAAGCATTGCTGGAAGTCAAGAGCAGCATGTCCAAACACACTGAGGAATAAAGATCAATACTGGTATTTATTCAACAGCCTGCTGGTTTATGTTAGTGCTGGGGAAGCAGTGGAGCAGCAAAGAGGCTTCTTCCTCTCTGCAGATCATCCCAAAGGCAGCAGAAGGTGCAGCCCCATCCCCGGAGGGCAGGAGGGGCACAGGGCACCAGCAGCCTCTGCACACACAGCGCAGCAGCAGCGGCTCCTCAGAGCTCAGGGCCCTGAGGATGCAGGAGAAATAAAAACCTGAGTTTGTCTGGAGTTGTTTTTGGAAGAATCTTCTACCCCTGTGACCTTCAGAGCAGGGAGGGGACAGCCTGGGCACAGCCTGGAGTGAGACCACCAGGACCTCACTGGGCTGCAGCTCCTCCTGAGGGGCAGCTCCCATCTCTGCTCTGTGCCAGGGACAGGAGCCAGGGAGTGGCTGGAGCTGGGCCAGGGAGGGTCAGGCTGGAGATCAGGAAAGGTTCTTCCCCCCGAGGGTGCTGGGCACTGCCCAGGCTCCCCAGGGAATGGGCACGGCCCCGAGGCTGCCAGAGCTCCGGGAGCGTTTGGGCAGCGCTGCCAGGGATGCCCAGGGTGGGGTTGTTGGGGTGTCTGGGCAGGGACAGGGGCTGCACTGGGTGATTTTGCCCCTCACTTCAGGAAAGACCCTGAGGGGCTGGAGCATGTCCAGGGCAGGGAATGGGGCTGGGAAGGGGCTGGAGCCCCAGGAGCGGCTGAGGGAGCTGGGAAAGGGGCTCAGCCTGGAGAAAAGGAGGCTCAGGGGGGACCCTGTGGCTCTGCACAACTCCCTGACAGGAGGGGGCAGCCGGGGGGGTCGGGCTCTGCTCGCAGGGAACAGGGACAGGAGGAGAGGGAACGGCCTCAGGCTGGGCCAGGGGAGGCTCAGGTTGGACATCAGCAGGAATTTCCCCATGGAAAGGGTGGTCAGGCCTTGGCAGGGACTGCCCAGGGAGGTTTGGAGTCCCCATCCCTGGAGGTGCCCAAGGAAGGCCTGGAGGTGGCACTCAGGGCTGGGGACAAGGTGGGCATCGGGCACAGCTCGGACTCGATGGCCTTGGAGGGAATTTCCAACCTCAGGGATTCTCAGATTCTCCTGAGCTGGGCCCCTTCCATGACTTTGTGCAGCCTGGCAGAACAAACCTGCCTGGACCACACAGAGATGGGACAGACTGGGCAAGAACAGGACACATGGACAGAAAATATCCAACAATCCATCCCTGAACTGCAAATCTGCTCTGGCTGTGGTGAGCCCTGCTCTGAGGCACAGCTCCTGCATGCCAGAGCTGTGACACTGATACTCACTGCTTGATTTCTCTACTTGCTCTCCCAGAAAATTTTCAGGTGGCACCTTTCCAAGTACTGGAAAATATGACTTTTCCTTTTTTTATGGCTGAAGCTATAAAAAGCCAAGGGCAGGAGTGTTTTTCATACAATGCTGGATCAAACCCACAGCCGTCTATTAGGAGAGAATGTGCACAACCAGTCCTGGCTTTTTCCTAGAGCTGTAAGGATCTTTTAATACACTCCCACATGCGATTCAAAGGGCATTTCACATCTGAAAAAGTCTTCTTTTTTCATTCCTCCACTGTCTTGGCTCCTCTCTAGTCTTCCCTTCAGTTATTTGATGAAGAAAAAGCCCTGCATCTTGCCTCTCTTTTCCTGGCTGTTGTTTGGATGCAGGGCTGAAACCCATCAAAGCACTCTTTGCAGAAGGTAAAATAATGGACTGCAGTAACACATTATGCATGCAAGAGGGAAGGAGCTCTTCTGACCTCCTTTGTTTGCAATAAGCAGCAATCACAACAAATAAACAGGCAAGAAACTCTATTTCCCAGCAAATACCACTCTCATAATTCAAGTAGTTTGCTTTTGTCTTCTTAAATGTTGTCCTTCTCCTCAGACTCACTGCAGCAAGCCTGGCTGACCAGCCCAGGGCAGGACACGAGTGACTGGCACTGATGCCTGAAGAGGCCACCTAAAAACAGAGGCTAGACAGGAATAAGGGAATAAAGGTGGGGATTTATTTGAAGGGCCTTCAAAGGCACGCCCTGGGCAGGGCAGAGGCTGCACCCAGGATGGACTCTGGGTCACGGGTTCTTCACACTTTTATAAGTTTGGTCCATTTGCATATCAGGGTTAATTCACCAATTACGACTTCAGTTAATGACGTAATTACCCCCCTTTTAAGATGTTGATCTACACATTTTGAGCCGAGGACACTCTGGGTGTCCTTGGAGAGCAGGCCTGGAGAGGCTTTGTTATTTCTACCTAGCATGAGAGAGCAGAAGTTAACAGGCTAGAAGAAATTTCAGAGTTACACATTGGGCAGTTCAAGATTTGAAAAATATAAAAGTTAAAACCCAAGGCATCAGCAGATCCCCACAGATGTGTGCTCAGGGATGTCCCAGGTCCCTGAGGAGACCATCACTGAGCTCTCCCACTGGCTGCAGCAATATTTGCACATCTCAGACACTTCTGCCAAAGCCAACACGGTCCTGTGGGCAGGGGGAGAGGCAAAAAGTGTTTTGTTTCATTAAAGGAGGTTGTGTAACCTCAGTTTTGGGGAGAAAATGAGATGAGATGTACGGAGCAGTGACAGGGGCACCTCCTGCCCAAGCTGTGGCAGGTGCTGAGAAAACACCTCATTTCAGAGCCTTGGTACCAGAGAAATCTGAGACAAAGGCCTGCAAAGCCAAGGAGCTGAGTTACTCCCACAGCAGAGGAGATCTGCTCTTCTCCACAGGAAAATAAATATGATGGCACATGAAACTTCCCCATCAGAGCCCACCAGAGGGCACGGGCTGAGCCCCCTGGCACAAACCGTGGCCAGGGTGGGCTCTGCAGGAACATTCTGGATCCAGCGCAGGAGAGGGGAAGGCAGCAGTGGGCTCGTGGGCAGGAGACTCAGTGCCAGGTCTCCTCCTGGGCAGTCCTGAAGTGTCTCGGTCACACCCACCACTCCCCAAACATGCCTTCTGTTGTGGTTATAAAGCCAAAATGGAATTCTCGGGCCCTGCAGGCTGAGGCCCCAGGGCAGAGGGCAGGAGGCTCTCCAGGGATGGGGACAGGGGAACAGGGCCTCCCTCCACCCCACAATGAGCTCTAGCACCCAGCAGGTACACACTGAGAGCCCACAGAGGCCACACACAAACCACTTTAATTAAAATTAAAACAGGCCTTGATTTAGTTTCTTTAGGTTGAGCTGTCAAACAATGACCCAAAGTCTACCCAGAAGCCAAAACTCTCCATGTTCTGTGCTGTATCCCAGGGGAAGGCTCAGCTCGCTGCTGCACAGGGCCCTGCTAGGAAAGCAGCTGAAGGCAGGTGGTGCTGAAAGGCCCGAGCGCTGCACGGCGGCAGCTCCGCAAATAAACGGGTGATTCAGGCACCGAGGCACGGTGTGACAGCTCTGACTCAGCCCCACACACACCACGGGGACACTTCCACCAGCAGGGATGTGGAGCTGCTCCCTCTTCAGCTGGTGGGGAGGGGAAGGCTCTGCCCAGGGCACCTCTCCAGGCCCGGCCCAGGGGTCCCACGGCAAGCACAGGCCAGGCACGGTGGGAGCAGGATCAGGCTCCCAACACCTCCAGGGCTTTTCCATCACAGAATCCCAGAATGGGTTGGGTTGGAAGGGACCCCAAGGCCCACCCAGTGCCACCCCTGCCGGGGACTGGCAGGGACACCTCCCACTGTCCCAGGCTGCTCCCAGCCCCAATGTCCAGCCTGGCCTTGGGCACTGCCAGGGATCCAGGGGCAGCCACAGCTGCTCTGGGCACCCTGTACCAGGGCCTGCCCACCCTCCCAGGGAACAATTCCTTCCCAATATCCCATCCAGCCCTGCCCTCTGGCATTTTTAAGCCATTCCCCCTCATCCTATCACTACATCCCCTTGTCCAAGTCCCTTTCCATGCATTTCCTGCCCCATGTGCAGGACCCCGAGGCAGGCAGGAGAAGGGGTTGTGTCTCCAGGCTGGGAAATCGCCGAAAACATTTGAAAAATCAAACTGTGGGAGTTGCTTATCTCTTACACCATCCTGGCTCTTCACTTTGATACCTCGAGGCTCCCCTCCGGAGAACAGCTGTCGAGAGATTTGCAGCAGCAGGAATGTGTCATCTCCACCCAATGATCCAATAGTCCTAACAATTGTGGGTATTATTTCTCTTAAATCTACCCCTTAATCCCATAATGCCATAAAATACCACTGAATCAGAGCTTAGTACGATTCCAGACAGGAACAGACTTTTAAAGAGATAATGAGAACTCCACATTTATATTGGATAGGATTGAAAGGAGAGAACAAACGGGGGAGGCAGAACGGGCCAGATGGGCAGATTATTTCACAGTTTTCCTTAATATGATTTCTTCAACCTGAAGCATCTGGTAATTCCACTATCAGAGATTAGATACCGGATAAGATGGACAGGCAGGCTGATCTAACAAAGCAATTTTATTTTCTGGCTACACACAGGAGAGGTTCCCATTAAATCCTGTATCACAGGATGAAACAGAGGTGCATAAAATGCTGGCTCCAAGCAGGGAATGTCTGCAGGCCCTGGGATCCCATGTAAATATGCTTCACTTTCAATATAGAAAACAACACATCTCCCTAAGCCCCCATCCTCCCCAGGCAGGCAGCGAGTGCTGAGGATGGAAAAACAACAAAACTCACTCAGCAGCCTCGTCCTTCAGAGGGTTTTGCAGAAAATTGAAGCAAATCACTCCAGCTCATTTTTGTGGAGATTTGTGTGGAAGTCCTGCAGGCTGCAGGCAGCACCTTGGGTACTTCCAATCTGGAAGCAGAGATTGTTCTCCAGAACATGCAGGAATCTCATCTGAAAGCCACAAAACCCAATCGAGCACCATAGAAACGCGTTCCCAGCGCCCTTCTCATTATGGCACTGTTTGGCAGCAAGTTCTGGAATAACTCACCCCAAAACACCAGTCCTGCCTTATTTAGCCCAAGGAAGAGCTTTCCCTGTCATCCAAACTGGAATCTATCCTTCGACTGACTGGAAAATCTCGTGCACGCCCAGCACAGCCCCTTCTGCTTGCAGAGGGTCGGGATCAGGAACGTCAGCGAGGTCCGGGTGTGACAGGCACAGCTCCCGCTGGGAATCAGCTCCACACCCATCATTCCATGGATCCACAGCATCAGCAGCACTTCTCTGGGAACCAGCCCAGGGAAACACCCAGTCCTCTCAGTGGGGAACAGCAGGGAGGAGTTTCCACCTCCCAGCACAGGTGAGCGGCCCCAGCAGGAGTGGGGAGAGGGAAAGGGGAATGGGGAAAGCAGAAAAGGGGAATGGGGAGGGGGAAAGGGGAAGGAGAGGAGGAAACAGGAAAGGGGAAGGGGAAAGAAGGGGGGAGGGGAAAGGGAAAGGGGGAAGGGAAAAGATGAAACGGGAAGGAGAAAGGGAAAAGGGAAAGGGGAAAGGGAAGGGGAAGAAGGAGAAAGGGGAAATGAGGGAAGGGGAAAGAGAAAGAGAAAGGGGAAAGGGAGTGGGGATAAGGGAAGGGGAAAGGATAAAGGGAAAGGGATAAGGGAAGGGGAGAGGGGAAGGATAAGGAAGGACAAAGAGGAAGGGGAAGGGGAAAGGGGAAGGAAATCTCTCAACTGAAGCAAAGATGATAATCCAAAGTACCAAAAAATGACACCACAATTCCCCAAATCAGGACAAACAAGGTGTTCTGCCCCAGCTCCTGGTGCTGGGAAAGACCTGACCTTCTCCTGAACATCACCCTCACATCTCCAGGAACATTTTCCCCAGGGAAACTCCCTCCTTTCTCTGCCTCTGGGCAGGACTGAGAGGCCCTGAGCTGTGAGCTGGGCTGGCTCCTCCTCACCAACAGACCTGAAATCCCTTGGAGCAGGAATATCCGAGTCCTTGAACCCTCAGTGATGCTGACCACGAGGTGCAGGGAGCCTGGAAACACACAAAAATACACAAAATGTGCCAAACTTCCCCTAAACTGTCCTTGCTCCACTTCCCTCTGGCCACAGGCACAAAAAAGGAGCAGGAAAAGGACTCAGCGATCCAGCACTCAGGGCAGTGACACCTGACCACATGAATCTTTCCTTGAAAACAGGGAAAACTGAGAGGAAAGGATGGGGAGTGCCAGCCTGTGCCAGGACCAGGCCCAGTCCATTGGCATTCCAGACACTCAGCAGCCTTTAGCTGAACCACACAGGCTCCACTATTATATTTAAAACTACTACATGCTTTGTAATGCTTATCAGCTGGAGGGTTTTCAACAGTTTTTCCCCACTAATGCTGCAATTTCAAAGCCATTTAGGCTAATTTCCCCTGACTTGAATCTATTTTAATCAGAGACCAGGATACTTGACTTAAATGGTTTGTGTTCAACCCTTCATAAAACCAGCCAT
This sequence comes from Oriolus oriolus, assembly GCA_013400235.1. Classification (NCBI taxonomy): domain Eukaryota; kingdom Metazoa; phylum Chordata; class Aves; order Passeriformes; family Corvidae; genus Oriolus; species Oriolus oriolus. The sequence goes on from VXBT01000523.1 coordinate 11,422, forward strand.
AAACCTGAATGCACTAAATAGCAAGGGAGCCTTGAAGCCAGAAGTAGGAGAAGCCGAAACTTTCCGAATTCTCCAGAAAACTCCAGCCTATTTCACACCAGACCAACTGTTCTCTTACAATGTCAAGACAGTTGATCCCCAAAACAAAAAGAAAACCAATAAACAAAACGCTCCCCTGAAGTTCTTACACAGATAAAAGACACTAGGTAGTGCAGCTGCAGTCAGTACCCACAAATCCTCTCCCAAGCCCCAGCCCAGCTCCAAACTGAAGCATTTTTAATGAATTGCTGTCCCATGGAATGATGGATAGTGGAACTGAGGAAAAATACAACGCGAGCCTAAAAATGTCAGAATTAATCCTTTTCTTCCCCCAAAATCTCAAAAGAAACATTACTTCTGAAATTAATTCTCACCAAGTAATGCTGGCTCTGCTGGAAGTCAGAGTTGTGGATGAGAAATGGAAATCAGCAGCTCAGCCTCAGGTAAGTGCCGGAGAAGGTCTCGCTCCAAGGATTCGGCATTGTGCTGGGATTTGCATATCAGAGAGGCAGAGGTGCAATTTGGACCTGCAATTCAGCCTGCCTGGAGGAGCTGCAGCAGCAAAATGCAGGCTGGGCCTCCTTTCCTTTGGAAACTCATCCGAGGATTTCTGCTGTCAGTGGTTGACAGCCCTGGATGCTCTGAGGGGCTGCTCGGGATTCAGGCAGCGCCCAGAGAGGGGAAGGAACAAGAGCTGCCCCTGCTCCCAGAGCCTGGCTGAGCTGCCAGAGCCTGGGCACACAGGGAACAAGAGCTGCCCCTGCTCCCAGAGCCTGGCTGAGCTGCCAGAGCCTGGGCACACAGGGAACAAGAGCTGCCCCTGCTCCCAGAGCCTGGCTGAGCTGCCAGAGCCTGGGCACACAGGGAACAAGAGCTGCCCCTGCTCCCAGAGCCTGGCTGAGCTGCCAGAGCCTGGGCACACAGGGAACAAGAGCTGCCCCTGCTCCCAGAGCCTGGCTGAGCTGCCAGAGCCTGGGCACACAGGGAACAAGAGCTGCCCCTGCTCCCAGAGCCTGGCTGAGCTGCCAGAGCCTGGGCACACAGGGAACAAGAGCTGCCCCTGCTCCCAGAGCCTGGCTGAGCTGCCAGAGCCTGGGCACACGGAGCTGCATCCCCTGGCTGCACGGTTTTCAATGCTCTGCTGATGCCAGGCAACAGCTTTGTCACTGCCCCAGTGACACAGGCCCTGGACACGGATCCTTCACAATCCAAACCTCTCTCAGCTCATTTTTTTATCAGGGATTTCACTCCAGGCCTGGACAAACTGACACTTTCCTATTTTGAGGAGCACTCTGGCAGCCGTATCTAAAATTAACCTTCACAAAGATAAACTTGCAGCGTGTCTTTCCTCATCCCCTTAACAAAACGATGTGTCACCTCTTTTAAAGCCTGTTATGTGCTGCTTGGCAGGTAAACACCACCAGCACCTTAAAAGCTCAATCAAAAAAGGAGAGGAAGGATATTGCCACAGCAGAAACTCCCTTTAAAGGCCCAGATCTCCAGCAGCAGATCCCAGAGTGTCCCAGGAGGATCCCTGTGCTGGGAGGAGCCACAAGCTCAGTGAAAGCAGAGCTGAGCTTCTGATGGCACCACGTCCACCCAAAATCCTGAACTGCTTTAGGAAAACAGAGACAGACTGGGAAGAAATTCACTCCTTTCCCCTGATAAATCATCCTGATGAACTCTCTCACTCTCTCCAACTACCTGAAACGAGGGTGGGGCCAGGTGGGGATCAGTTTCTTCTCCCAGGTCCCAACTGACAGGACAAGGGGAAACAGCCTCAAGTTGTGCCACGGGAGGTCTAGGTTGGATATTAGGAATTATTTCTCCATGGAAGGGTGGTCAGGCCCTGGCACAGCTGTGCAGGGCAGGGGTGGAGTCCCCATCCCTGGGGAAGTTTAACAGCCCTGTGGCTGTGGCACCTGGGGACGTGGGTCAGTGGTGGCCTTGGCAGTGCTGGGGAATGGTTGGACTCGATGATTTTTGAGGGCTTTTCCAACCTCAGTGGTTCTGTGATTCCACGAGCTCAGTTCCAGCCCAACCACCCCAGTTCCTCATCACTGGAACGATGAGGGAAGAGCCAACAGCACCAGACGTGACTGGGAAAGCCACGAGCACTGCTGGTGCTCAGGTGACACCTGAACACAACCTGGAGCACCTGGCACTCACTTGGTTGGGCGATAATCCGGGATGGAACGGTCCAGGGAAATCTTCTCACTGAGGTAGGAGTTGTAGCCATACTTCTCGTGGGGTCCCTTCGCTTTCTCCTCCTCCTCGGGGGACAGGGTGGCTGGGAGGCCACCCTTGCCACGGCCACCATAGCCCTCGATGAGGCCAAGGGACTTGGACAGACCTGAGGGGAAACAAAAACACCGTTGCTGGTAAAACCCATCCCTGGTAAAATCCATCTCTGGTAAAACCCGAATTGGTAAAACCCATCCCTGGAAAAATCTATCACTGGTAAAACCCATCATTGGTAAAATCCAATTTGGTAAAATCAGTCTCTTGTAAAATCTATCCCTGGAAAAGTCCATCACAGGTAAAACCCATCCCTGGTAAAACCCAAATTGGTAAAACCCATCCCTTGTAAAATCCATCTCTGGTAAAATCCATCATTGGTAAAATCCAAATCGGTGAAATCACTGGTAAAACCCATCCCAGATTAAATCCATCCCTGGTAAAACCCATCCCAGATTAAATCCATCCCTGGTAAAACCCATCCCTGTTAAAATCTATCATTGGTAAAACCCATCCCTGTTATTTCCAAAAGAAACAGAACTGCTCCAAAAATCCTGGGTGTTTCACGTTCCTGGCTGTTTCGGGTTGGGTTTTTTGTGCTGGGTTTTCTGCAAACATTCCAAATTCTCCTTCTTTGGCCCCATGCTGGAACAAAGGTGCCTCAAGCCTTGCAGTTCCTCGTGGCTCAGGCACGCTGCCCCTGCCAGCCGTGCCCCTGGCGAGCAGCTGATAACCTGTCCCAGGGATCTGTGTGTTTATTTAGTTGGTGGGGAGGTGACTCAGGCCTCCTTCCCACTCTCGGAGAGGTAATTACATGGAAGGTTAGATGTCCCCAGGAGAAGGATAGGTTGAACACAGAGCAGGAATAAAACAGGGCTGGTTAAGTGCCAGCTGAATGAATTTCTGCTCGGTGTGAACAGTGAACAGCATACAAATGGTACAGATTTAAAAACAATTTCCCCTCAAAGCTTCCTTATCTTTTAAAGTACAGCGTTGCCAGACCCTTATCAAGGGGAATTATTTATTTATATCTGTGTAGCTGAAGGAAACAGGCAAAGTTCAAAACGAGCTGCACATAAAGAGCTCCGTGGATGATTTGGTGGTGGCTGTGGGAAGCCGAGTCCCTGCTCATGTTATTATTATTAGACAGGACACCTGGAATTTTAATATTTTTCATTGGCAGAGATTCAGTCTCTTTTCGTCAGAAACGTAAAAATAATAATAATGATGGGCTTTGGTTTGCTTTTTTTGTCTGTTTGGTTTGTTTTTTAAATAAAAGACCAGGGTATATTCCCGTTGTTTCAGTGGCAGAGCCCTGACTGAGAACAGGACAGATTTTGTCACCTCTAAAGCTTCTGAAGGGACAACAACCTTGAGGCTGGTCCAGCTCCCAAACCTACCACTGACTTCCATTGTCCTGGACAAGACTTTCCTGCCTCCCCACAGATTTAAACACTTTTTTCCTCAAAAAGTAGCACTGAGAGGCAGGAAAAAATCAGCTGGGAATGTAAATCACAGTTGGAAGCACAGTTTGAAGAATCATTATTATTATTGTTGTTGTTGTTGTTGTTGTTATTGTTATTATTCCTATTATTAGTATTATTCCTATTATTAGTGTTATTCTTATTCTTATTCTTATTCTTCTTCTTCTTCTTCTTCTTATTATTATTATTATTATTATTCCTTCTGACAAGGAAGCTCTGAACATCCTTCCCTGCTCCACCAGAGCTGATGGAGCCCCTCTGACCACACTGGGCTTGATTAGGTTTTTTCTGGGGGCAGTAACAACAAATGAGCTGCCAGGATTTGCTGGCTGTGACGTGGGGATGGATCACACAGCCGGGCTGCCTTTCCCAGCTCCCGGCTCAGCAGGAGCCAGGCATTGCTCAGGAAGGCCAGGAAAGGTGGCACTTTGTGGCCTGCAGAAGGTCAGCAGATCCCTCTGTGAACTTCCCAACCGCAAACACTTCCACTCCAGGAACCCTCAGCATCTCCCAGTTTGCTTTTAAAGCTTAATTTAGCTTTTCTTGATTCGTTTGAACACATTTCTCAGTGCCCCAGTGCTTTTGGTGCTTTGAAGCCACACACCTGCAAGAGGGGCTGCAGGGAAGTGGGGGCTTCCTGAGGGGGCAGAGGCTCCATGGAGGGAGGACACTGAGTGGGATGTGGGAAGCAGGAACATCCCAGCACCTGGCTCTGCTTAAATCAGGCTTTAAAAACACAAGCTCGGGTTATTATCAACACTAATAACAGATAATTAACTCAGACACCAAGGCAGTGCTTCTCCCAGAGCTCCACACTTGAAGCCAGCAGGGAAAGATGATCCCTCGGAGGCTCATCCATCCCCCACAAGACCCCAGGCAGCCTCCAGAGGTTCTTATCTCAGGCTCAGCTGAGGGAATTGTGCTGCCGAGCACAGCACCTCGGTGAAGGACCTGCAGTTCGAGGTGAGGAATCTCCCTCAGTGTTTAAAACACCACCAGGCACCGAGGCCACGCCAGCAGGAGGTGCCTGGAGCAGGGATGTCTTTGCCAGGGAATGCTGGCTGACAGGCTGGGTGCCCTCTGCAGCCAAACCTCCAGCCCTGCTCCACCAGCACAGGGGTGGGAGCTGCTGGACAGCACCAGGACACCTGCCCTGCCCACCTGAGCTGTTCTCACCCGGTACAGGCACCCCAGGGCGGGTGCACACTCCACTCCGTGCCTCCCAAAGCACAGCCGAGGCAAGGGCAGAGCCAGCCCAGACCCACCAGTGCTCCCAGGCTTGGTGGGAGGCTCCACGTGAGGGTCCTGCTGAGGTGAAGCCTCTCTGCTCCCTACAGAGAAAGGCCAAACACGATTTTATGCCCACCAGCTCTGAGTGGCAAACCTGCACTGCCATTAACTGCTTCATTCCAAACCACAGCCGGGACAGCGCTCACATCCCAGCACACATTGCTCTCTGCTCACTTGGTTTGTTCATTATTTCTGCATATTCTGTCCTTCCACTACTCTGAGCCAGTAAATGCTGATAAACCAACACCATTTAACCAAAGGAATCAATCCAATTCATTCGTGCTGGGCAGGGCACCACCCTGAACCCACCATCCTCCCTTCCAGGAGGGCACCAGCACAGCCCCACGGGCAGGCTCATGGAGGTGAATGTTCCCAGGTGGGATGTGCCAGGCAGGATCCCCCTGGCTGTCTCTGTGCTGGTTAAACATTTCCTCTGCAGCCCAGGCTCACAGGAGGACTCAGCAATGTCACTTCGGTGTGTGGCACTCAAACAGGAGTCAAGGAACCTTTCGCCAGGAAGATAATTCACGTCCAAACAGAAGAGGAAGAGATTTGTTTCCAGCTGGCTGAAAAGGTGCCTCAGGAGAGGCAGAACTGAAAACAAGTGGTGACAGCCCATCCTCATCCTGTCAATCCATTCACTGGCTTCCATTCAGCACATTTTTGGGCACCTTTCTGAGAACTTGGGGTGCCTTCGCTGTGACTTCAGGAATTACCCTGAGCCCAGCGCATGTGGCTGCTCAGGATATTCTGAGATCCCATGAAACCTGCTTGAAATTGGCCTGGAAGGGCCAGAAGTGACACCATGAGTGACAAAGAGCAAGAGCATGGTGCCATCAGCTCAGTTCCTGGAAGAAAAGGGCAGAAAGCAAAGTCAGGACTGTTCCCAAGTCACAGAGCGAGTCCTTTGTCATTCTGGGCAGGCACAAGGCAGGAGTGCTGAACCTCTGCCAGAAAGTCTCTCCTGATGCCTGCTCCAGCCTATATGCAGTGATAAACAGCACTAATCTCTGCAAAAAATCGTGATCTTTGGAGTGAATTCAACCCCCAGGGGATTCTGCAAGCTCAGGAGATGGGAACGGGCTGCACGGAGATGAGGAGTCGGTGCAGATCAGAGCTCTGAGCAGCCACGAGCTCCACTCATCCCAAAGCCACACTCACCCAAGGCTAAAACAGGAGGTTTTTTTTTTTTTTCAGAATCTCCTAAAAATTCTGAACTTGGTGGAACAAATGGAATATATTGCTATTGTACTGCAGGAATAGAAGGGAAAAGAAAAACCAAGACACCACTTGGAGCTGCCGAGATCTGAGCCCCTCCTGCTGAAGCGGCCAGACAGGGGATCCCTGGGGACTGGCAGGAGTTGGTTTTCTTCAAGATGATATAAAAATTTAATCTCTACAGCAAAAATATTCCTAGACTGAGCATAGTTAGAGTAAATATATCAGTCTCTTCTTAAGCTGAGCGTATTTCAGGAGGAGACAGGAGTTTTCTAGGGCAGAGAAAACCTTTAGTGAAATACAATCCAATGTGATTCCCAGCCTTCACTCCCAAAGGCTCCCCGGGAGCTGCAGCGGGGAAAAGCTTTTTGCTCCACGTCAGCCGGGATGAAGGAAAACATCAACTCTCCCAAACAACCCTGAGCTGAGGAAACTTGTGACTGGGGGGCTGGGGGAGAAGGAAGAGCCCTGAAATGAAAAGGCATTTCTGAGAAATGGGTGCTGAGCTTAACGCTGAAGGCGAGGAGGGAAAAGAACCTTGCAGCACCTAAAGGGGTCTCAGGGGGCTGGAGAGGGACTGGGGACAAGGGATGGAGGGACAGGACACAGGGAATGGCTTAGAAATGACAGAGGGCAGGGCTGGATGGGATATTGGGAAGGAATTCTTCCCCCTCACCCTGGCACAGGGTGCCCACAGCAGCTGTGGCTGCCCCTGGATCCCTGGCAGTGCCCAAGGCCAGGCTGGACATTGGGGCTGGGAGCAGCCTGGGACAGTGGGAGGTGTCCCTGCCATGGCAGGGGTGGGATGGGATGGGCTTCAACATCCCTTCCCACCCAAACCATTCTGGGATTCCAATACAGGAAAGATTTCTGGAAAAGCCAATCTTTTTTAGCTGCATCTTTCTGTACTTATATCTCCTGCAGCACGAGGTGCAGAGCCCACACAGCTCAGGGTAAAGCCACATTCCTCCAGGAAAGAGGAACACAAAGCCCCCCTTCCCCAGAAGAAAGAAAGAAAGAAAGAAATAATACTGACGTGGTACTGGAAAACACAGGAACCATAAAGAGAAAACTACAGCAGATGTCTCTGCAAAATGCAGCTCTCACTCACCCAAGCACCGTGGATTTCCCAGCCCCAAGAGCTCTCACAGGGGTCAGCCAGAGAGCTGAAGGCCACCGAGCAATCTCTGGCGTGGGGAAAAAGCCAAGCTGGGAGCTCCTGGCCTGGTGTGGGAGTGTGTGACCTGCAGGGGAGGCACAGAGGGCACAGCAGAGAGGCTCCCAGGGCACTGATGAGAAACCACAACAGCTGCAAAGGGCAGAATGTCCCAGGCAAGGCTGGAAATTAGGGAAACTGCTGGAGTTTTTAGTGCTGTCCTGCTGATGGGACTGTTAAAGGGAGGGGTCATGAACAAAAAGGGGCATTGCCAGAACAGGCACCAATTTTCCTTTGCAGCCATGGTGGAACCTCGGGCGTGGGATTTTCTCCCCTTGCAGCAGTTTTTACTCAATTTTAGCCATTCTTTGCTCAGAGCTGCTGTTATTAGGGTAAATGACTCCGGTTCCTCTGGCTGTACCTGTGTCACAGGGAAGCCTGTGCTGCCACAGGGCTGTGGAAACTGTGCTGGGAATACCAAACACAGCTTCCTCTGCTGTTCCTGCCTCCCCAAAGCATCCTTAAACTCCTGCAGGGGAAACTAAAAGAAGCAGTAAGGGGATCAGAGGATGAGAGTTCGCTTTCTCCCAGGGAAAAGAAAATATATATAAAGTTGTAAAATGAGCTTAAATAATAGAGCCCAGTGAAAAGCCAGTATTCCCCTCAACCCTGCACAATTCCATTCACTGTACATGCTCAATTTATTTTTCCCAGGGCTGACCACTTATCAAAAGTTTATCCCCCAAATGAGAGGCTGCAGCTAAAGGGTCAGTGCTTCCTCTTCCACTGGACAGTCCTTTTCTAGGAGCTGGATTTTAGCACATCAGAACATCTCTTCCCGTGCACAGAGCTGCCTGGTGTCATGCAAATGAAGTGTTGGTTCACTGCAGAGATTACCATGAGCATGGTGGCTTTCAGAGTGGGGGGTCAGCAAAACTCCCCCGCTCTGCCTTCACGCTGAATGGCAAATGGGAACTCAGAGAAAGCAGCAGATGAATGGGCCCAGGCTTGGCAAGCAGGGATTTCAGCAGACACAGACTGAAAATGGAGCATATTTTACCTGTACTCCAACATATTGCCTCTCTGAAAAAGCTCCTGCCTATGAAAAATAATGTGAATAGTTCTGGCTGAAATGAATTTGTCCAGCAGAGCATTAAGATTTCACTTAAATAATTGTGACAGGTGGGGGTGAGGGAATTGAACATATTTTCTTGCAGCCCAGCCAGGCAAGGACCAAAACCAGGGTGGGCACAGTTAAATATATTTAACAATATAACCTTGTTAATGGCAGGCTGGACAGGGCTTGGAGCACCCTGGTCTGGTGGGAAGTGTCCCTGGCCACAGCAGGGCGGGGAATGAGATGAGCTTTAAGGTCCCTTCCAACACAACCACTCTGGGATTCTCTGATTTAAGCTTAGATGATGACCTGTAGGAGAATGTTTTAAGCCCAGCCATGCTCAGATCATTATGGGAACAGTCAGAATCATCGAGGTTTCTCCCCACCTTGCACTCCTTGGAAAGGCTGGAGAAGGGAGCACGGTCACTGCACAGGGTTTGAAGTCTCATTTGAAATGTTTAAACACAAATACACATTTATATATCCATACTCACAGGGATTCAAAAAAGAAGTTTTCTTATCAAATGGAAATGGAAACAGAGGGAAATTACCTTTGGAGCCAGAGGGAGGATCAGCACCCAGAGCAAGGACAATACAGTCACCAGGACAATGTCAAAGCCCATTTAGCCTATTACACCACCAACTTCTGCTTCCAAGTGATAATTTCCCAATCAAGATTTGCCCCTGGCACAAAACAACAGAAATCCTTCCACAGGCCGAGGCTGTTCAGTTCTGAGGAATGATTTGTTTGGTTCCAGTGCCTGGGACTGGTAAAAGAGCTTGGACATCGCTGTGTCCTCCCTGAAAGCCCCAAACCAGTGGCATTTCCCACTCTGCTCACATTGAGAACATAACTCGCTGGGAAAGGCAGAACCTGGCAGCAGAGCTGGTGCAGAGCAGGGATCCCCAGGCTAAAGAAAGCTCTCTGCAGCTCAGCGCTGCTGCCACGGCAGTCTCAGGCACAGAGACCTTGTTCAGACACAGAACACAAGACTGAAGGTGATTTTTCTCCCACAGAAAACCTGGCCACACGTGAGGCATTCCTGGCAACGTGACGATCACAGCAGTGCCCTTCCCTGGGGGTACAGCCCCAGCACCCCAGGAGCTGCCCTGCAGCTGCACTGCCCCTCTCAGAGGGCAAATCCCACTCAAGAAGCCAACCCCTTACAGCTGTTACAGGTTTGTCCCAAAATGAGCAGTTTCACCCCACTGCCCTTCGTGTTCGTTCACATTCACAGCAGCAGCAGCTGCCTGGGAATTGTGGATAACAGCCTGGGATCCAGGAGCAGGCAGGGATGAAGGGTCGTGGCAGAAAAGAGTTTGTTGCAGCAATCTCACCTGCATGTTATGGCACAAATACAAATTTGTACCTCTGGCTAACATGGGGCCATCACATGCTGGAAATACTGGAGAAAAGGGAGGAAAAAGGGGCAAAAAGGAGTAGATCACAGTTGGCAACAAAAAGGAAAATCAGGGTCAAAACCATCACTAAGAGCATTTAGTGAGCCAGCTGACTCCAGTCACACCACACCTGTGTTCAGATGTCAGAGAACTCCAGAGGACTGGCTTTAGTGAGCCCTGCCTAAGGGCTGCTTCCAGGGATTCAGTATTCCTGGGATTCAGGCACAAGCGTTTCCCCACCAACACACAGCAAGGTGTTTCCATGAGCCGCTCAGAACAGTCCGGAGCAACCTTCCCAGCGCCTTCTCCCTGGTCTGTTCCAGTGGCACAGATCCCCACAAAGCACCCCCGTGCCCAGGCAGCAGGGAGAAAGCACAGGAGACCCTCAGAGAGGGGAGCGAGCTCTGTGAAGAGCACCCAGCAGAGGATCCCAGACTGGTTTAGGTTGGAGGGGGCTTTAAATCCCACCTCATCCCCACCCCTGCCATGGGCAGGGACACCTCCCACTGTCCCAGGCTGCTCCCAGCCCCGTCCAGCCTGGCCTTGGGCACTGCCAGGGATCCAGGGGCAGCCACAGCACAGCCAGGGACAAGTGAGGAGACCCAAGCAGGGAGAGGAGATGCCCAGCAGAGCAGAGCAGAGCAGAGCAGAGCAGAGCAGGTTCCCCAGCACAGCACCCTGGGACAGCAGCTTCATCCAAGGCACCACAGCCACATCTGTGTGGCTGGAGCACCCCTTGGTGGGACCTCTGCCAGCAGCAGCCTGGGCTCAGTGTAATTCCAGCACCTTCATCTCCACCGCCCAGACAAAATGCTCCATGGGCTCCTCCCGCCGGCCTGTGGGCCATTTCCCCCTGCTCAGAGTGCTCCAGCCCAGCCCCGAGCCTGGGGTGCCCTGCTGAGGCTCCAGAGGGGCCCCGGGCACACGGCTGCTGCTGTGGCTGCTCCGTGAGAGCAGCGTGGAGGGAATTCTCCTCACCCTGCAGCAGCCAGGGGAAAGAGCCACACTGAAAGCTTTGCCCAGCCATCCATCTGCTGGGAGGGAGCCCACAGGGAGCTAAAACCCGGTGAGGTCTCACCAGGGGAGTCTGTATTAGCAGCTGCCAAGGCCGTACAGCACAACCCACGGCAGGAGCTGCCACTGCACATCTGACTGTGCTCCAGGAACTGCAGAGATCCATTCGGGGCCTGTCACCATTCCAAAGACAGACAAGGCCCCTGGTCCAGGCACCTGATGGGGTATTGATTCTCCACACACCTGAGTGCAAGCTCTGCACTGGGTGGGCTTTGCTGAAGCCCCCAGACCGCTCCCAACGCCGTGCGTGGCTCGGTGCCTGCGGGTGGCTCGGGACACAGGAGCTCGAGGGAGCAAGGCCCAGGGCAAAACCAGCCTTGCATATTTACCCTGGGCAGCCAAGGGCCCACTGGGGTGATGAATTCAGCAATTACCTGCAGCTTTATTTTTAGGAGGCAGGCTGCAATTCAAGCAAGAGAGAACTTACCTTGCTGTCCTCTCTGAGCTGCCAGGACATGGCTCTGGCAGGACACACTCCCACGTGCCAGGCTGCTCAGGGGCTGTGGCAGGAGCAGCTCTGTGCCCAGGGAAATCACAGATACCCCATTACTGCGAGTCTTCAGGGTCAGGCTGCATGGGGTTTTGAGTGACCATTGGAACAAGATGATCGTCACAGGTCCTTTCCAACCCAAACCATTCTGCTGCTGAGGATGGAAGAGTCTGGAAACTTCTTTAGTACAGGCAGTTTTAGAAGTTCCCAAATTTCCATCCTCAGCCCTCACATTTGTGCTCAGGCAGTGATTTCTGAGGCCAAACTGCAAACTGTTCATCCCCAGGTAGTCACTTCCACCACCACTCCAGGCTCAGGCAAACCTTTTGTCAAGCTTCCATTGCTGCTTTTATCCTCTAGTGCAAAATCTCAGTTCTTTGGGTAACACAGTCCATTCCCACCCCCAACACAACCCTTTTGCTTCCAGGCAGAGCTGCTGCTTGGGCACAGGGATGTCAGAATTCAGTGCCAGAACTGGACCACACAGCCAAAGGTGGAGAAACAAGGATTTCTTAAATACACCTTGTCCCAGAGAAGCTGTGACTGGAGTTGCACCTGCAGTGTGATGGGACCACCCCAGGGAGAGGAGCAGGACCACGGGAACAAGCATGGAAGCAGGAAAAGAACAGAACCCACAAAAACACAAGCCAACCGTTTCTGAACCCCATTCAAAGGTTATAAATAATATTTAGCATTTTTATTTTCACAAGGAATCTGTGATTTCCAGATCGTGTCTCTATAGCAAGCTGTTAGTGTTTGTGCTTTCCCCTAATGCATGTTCCTGTTTTCCTTCTGAAAACATTTCCTCTCTGTATAGATTGGCCTCTTGGAAAGGGGAAAATCGCTGCCATTTGGCAAGATAAGAAATGAAGAAATCCCACAGCGTGGTGCAGACATCATCAGTGCAGAAGTGGCTGCTCAGGTTTCAGGCTGAGCTTTGTGGGTGTGTGGGAGGTTCCACAGCTGTGCGAGCCCCCTGCACAGGGCACCCCCTCCTCAGAGCCCTGGGAGAGAGAGGAGCTGCAGGTGGTCACCAAAACACCCACCAGGCTGTAACACCTACCAGAGGCCTCCCTGTTTGCCACCCCTGCAGTCTGGGGAAGGGAGGAGGACACGGGTGGTGTTTGTACCCCAGGGCCCAAGCAGAGCTCGCTGAGACAGGCTGGGGTCCAGGGCACAAAGAGGGCACATGGGCCTGTGCCCTGAGAGCCCCACCTGGCACAGGGGCCCTCACAATGCTTCCAGCTTTCTCCAAAGGGGCCCTTTGGTCCAAATAATCCCCCCTGGGCTACCTCAAATGTGCTCATTCTTTAAAGACCAACATATCAGGGAAGGGAAGGCACTGCCCAGAACTGGCTTTCCCAAAAAAAGGATGTGAACATGGCTGCAGAGAGAGAGTTCACAAGTGCATCCTCAGCAAGTGTGTACAAGCTTCATCCCACTCTTGGCATTTTACTGAGCTGTGAACTCACTAATTACTTTTTAAGGTCAGGAAAGTCCATTTGGCAGGGCTTTGCTCGGTGCATTTAACTGCAGTGCTCAGGCACTGTCCTCACTCAGTGCCCAAGCCCATTTACTGCTGGTTTTGGGGTGTGCACTCAGTGCTCTCAGACACACAGGGCACCCCAGAGAGTGCTTGTGCTCTTCAAACTCCTTCCATCTGTTTGTGCTCTGCCAATGGGCCGTAGGGGTGACACTGCCAGAGCCAGAAGTAAAGGAGCTGATTTGGCCATCAGAGAGAAATATTCTCCACTGCAGTGCCTTTGTTCCTGCACACATCTGCACTCCCTGACAAACACAGCAGCCACGGACCCGGGCTGGTTTATGGAAAGGATGCATTGCTGGAACGAGCACAGGAGCACAACAAACACCTCCTGGACACAAACCTGGGACTGTCCCAGCGTGACCCAGGCTCTGTGTGGGGAGGGCAGAGCTTTGTGTACATTCAAGGACTCTGTTACCCAGCCCAGCTCAATGAAACCACTCAGGTGCTCGAGGAAAGCATGAGCTGAACTGCTTTGCCTCGAGGAGTGAGCCTGGAGCTCACCCTCCACCATCCACGCACATCTGAGACTGGTTACACTGCTCAGCACTGGGAACAGCTCCTAAGAGACCCCAGATCTGTGACTCTCTAACTCTGTGTTTCTACAGAGAGCTTCTGATGATAGGCACTAAGTGCTTTAAAAACATAATTAATGCTCAGAGCACTCCTGAGAGGCAGCTAAATATAGGACTGGGAGTTTCAGCTACCTGGAATAGGACTGTCCTTGATCCTTTTGTGGAGCACTTGGTACAACAGGGTACACAGTACAACAGGGTCTCGGCCCCGCTGTGTTTGGGGCTCCCAGAGAAGTCGGGAGAGAACACACCTCACTCCTTATCGAGATCATGTCAAACACAGAAAACAGCTCATCCAAGGTGACTTAGCTGGGGATTAGTGTTTACAGACAGAACCTGATCTCTTAGGAAATTAGAGCACCTGCCATGGCAGGGGGTTTCCTCCAGAGGCCCTTCCCTCTCCCTTGGAGTGACCACACCGAGTGACAGGTGACCCCTGAGCACTGACCACTGTGCTTTGACCACCTCGCTCCGAGAGCCAAGCCCCAGCTCCATGGCTGAGCTGGAAGGACCAGGTAAATCCAGAGGGCCTCAGCCAGTCCAGCACTTCACAGGATCCCATTTTTAGCCAAAGAGGAGTGTCTGGAGCTGGTTTTTGAGGGTGAGGTGTTCCATGACAAGAAGCCCCTGAGGTGGATCACACACACCCGGGTGTGTGGTGTCCCCGTGGGCCCCCCTCAGCCTCGTGCCCTGTGGAAGGGGTTCCCAGACATCCTGGGGAGTGCCACCAGTGCCAGGACAGTCACAGCTGCCCCTGCATTTTCAACCCTGGGGAGCAGAAAGCAAAGAGGACTCACAGAACGTGGCCTTTGCCAAACCTCCCTCTGGAGGAGCTGCACGGCTTCCCAGGCCAGCACAGCCCCCATCTCCATTGTCCTTCCCACCCTCCCAGCCCTCCAGCACACACACTTCCTTCTTCTGCCACCCCACCCTGCCTCCATCTGAGTGCCCCCTTTGAGTTCCAGTCTCCTCCCACACCACATCCCCTGAGCACTGCAGTCCTTGCCCCCACAGCCCCCTCCTGTCCCCAGCACTGCACATCCTCTCACCTGCCCTGGGGGAGCCAAGATCAGGCCTGAGATTCCCACCCAGACGGCCATGAATACTAATTAATTCCCCTCATAAAGCTGTGCTAATGAGTAACCCTGCAGCTCCCCAGCTCTCAGGCAGTGACTGCTCTTTTTGTGTTGGTACTTACGGTCAAAAAAACCCCTAAATGCCTTCTCATTGCTTGTCCTAGACAGGCAGGGAGAAATCCAAATTGTTAAGGCCATATTTTAATTAATTCCCAAACGGATCATCCTAAACAATTTGGGAAGTATCTTGCAACAGCTCAAAGTGAGTTATATCCTCCCCTCCTCTTCCACCTCCCTGGGGACGGAAGTCAGCACCCACCTGCCAAAGCTGGCCCTCCTCGCCCTTCAGACAATCGAAGGAGTTAAGAGGGGAACAAAAAGTGTTGTTGCACAAAACCCAGGGTCAGCAACCTCATTTAGCAGCTCCCTGCCTTTGCAGGGCGGGTTTAGCAGGGAATCTGCTGCTCTCTGGAGGATGCAGCCTCAGTGGCCATGGAGCTGCCAAACCCTGAGCCACATCCCCTCCCTGCTCAAGCAGCCCCTGGAGCTGCTGTGGAAAAGATGCCCTGAGAAGAGGAGGGTCGTGCTTAAAATCCCCAGGATGAGGACAAATCCAAGCAGAGAATGAAAACCTGACCTCACTGGGAGCCTGGGCCAGACAACAGGAGCTGAGGACCTAAACTGGGGACACCGTCCTCTGTGGGGACAGGGTCACACTCTCTCCTGACTCACTCGAGGGCTGAAGGGCATCATTTCTTTTCCCCCACTCTTTCCCAAAGACAGCTTTCCAGGATCTTCCCCTTTTTTCTTCCCTCTTGCCTTGGCCAAGCCTTCCACACCCCGCAGTGTGCAGAGACTGCATTGTCCTTGGGGAAATCGTTCACTTCTGAGCAAAGCAGCTCCTGCTTCAGATGGGTGTCAAGAGAAAAACCACAGCATTACTTCCATGTTTTCCACAGCTTCTCCATGTTTTCTTATTAAGGAAATCCCATCTTTGGGCAACACCTGAGAGCAACTTGGATCTGTAATTCAAAGAGAATTACAAATGGTGAGCAGGAAGTAAGGAAAGGCAACTTTGGGGCTCAAGTCTTGTGCTTCCTGTACACATTCTCACAGTGGAAGGTGACTGCAGGACTGCACTTGCTCTTCAGTGCAGCTTTTCCAGTCTAAAGCTTCCCATCACACCAGAAATTCACATCCTGCTTCCCCTTTCCCCCAGTCACTGCTGTGCTCACCCTGTGCTCACAGCCCTCCTGCATCTCCAGATGTCCAGATCTCCAGAGTCAAGTGGCTTCCAGCCCATCCCCATCCACAAATCTTGCCCTGTGCACCAGCCAGCCCTTCCTTTTCCTTCCTTTTCCTTCCCTTTCCTTCCCTACCCTTCTCCTGCACTTTCTGTGCCATGATCCACCCCTCCTGCCTCAGCCATCCCACCCCTACACGTGCTCGAGGTCCTCAGGAACATCCTCCAGTGCCAGCGACCTGCTCCAGTGCCCTTTTCCTCTCAGAGAGGGAATATTGGTGTTTCTGGCTATTAAAGCATCTAATGGCAGCATCCATCCAACTTCTCCTCAGAACTGACCCTTCTCACTTCACCCTACCAGCAGACAACCCTGGGTACCAAAAAACCCCTTTTATTCTACATATCCAGGTTGAGTGGGATGGCAGGATGCTCTGGATTTATTCCTCTGGATACACTTGTACTCAGTTTTCAGATTACTGATGGAAACATTGCCATCAGAAACCCAAACTGGCAAGCTGAACATGCTCAGGGGCTGGTGCTGGTTTGGCACCAATCACAATTCAGGCTTGAAACAAAGACTGCAGGACTTTGAAATCTGAAATTTGGAGTTGAACTTTCTAAGTCTGAGAGACGCTTCCCTGGAGGAAAGGCAGGAAGAACCCCAAACCTGATGCACTGCTGTGCTCTGCAGGAACCCCAAAGTGAGCCATTCGGTTCATTTGTGTGGGTTACAGTGAGGTTTGAGCCTCAGAAGGCACAGCTGGGAGCTCTGGGTGCACGGGGCAGCACCTGAAGGCGCTGCAGCGTTGGCAATGACTCTCCACGCCTCCTTCCAGGGATTCACACAAGCAGCGAACTCCTGAAGCCCCGGTGCTGCGATGGCTTTGGAGCAGCCTGACCTCCTGGCAGTCCTTGCCCTTACTGCAGTGAGCCCCAGGACAGATCCCTTCGATCTCAAACCGCCCAGTTTGCTGCAGGTCAGGGCTTTCGGAGGGGAGCGTTTACTGAATCTCATTTCAGAGCCAGGAAAGGTTTTCTCTGTGGCACATCCCCCCGTTACCTACTTGTGTCCATCATCACTTCCCTAATTTCGGTACCAGGCGGATGAGGAGCAGCTGGAACCAGGTTTTTTCCTCTGTTCGTGCAGGGGGAAGGACAGGGCAAATAGAACACACAAAAATACAGCACAAAAGTAATAAATGTATTTGTGCTGCTCAAGGTTTCCGCTCCAAACTGGGGCTGGCAGGAGTTTGTGGTACTAGGAATTATCTTGCTAAAAACAACAACAACAACAACAAAACATCCTTTTTAAAGGTCAGATTCTCAGGAGGATATGTTTAGAAGGACAGTATCACATCCTCTAGGCCAAATAATTTGTCATATTTTCAATACATGCTTGGAAGGGATGCGCTGCTCATTTCAACTAGACCAGCCTCCAAAATCAATTGTTTTCAGACCAAGGCTTTTGAAACAGCACAATGCTACACCCCAGACCCCCCAAAATCCCCACCCCGTTTGTCAGCACAGGCAGAGACCCTGCCAGGCCAAGGAGAGGCCTGGGAGGGGAGTGGACACTGGAAAATACTCTGCACAAATGAAGGCTAAATGGACATTTTTGGCTATGCTTTCATGTCCCAGCACGGCTGTTCTTCTGTAACCCAGAGCAGAGAGAAAAACCTCCAAATGAGAATATCTGACAGAAAAAAGGACAATATATGTTTACTAATTTTTCAAAAGGTCCCAGGGCAAATTCCCCAATTTTGCACAGATTAATTAGAGTCATTAGTTAAGTCATTAACTGTAAGGTCTGTGAAGCACCGTGTTATTTTATTGTTCATTTGTACTCAATGAGATCTTGATACATGACTGGGTTTCCTGAACACCACCTAGGTACAAATAACCAATGACAACAGCAATAAATGAATATATTTAAGGTGACTGCAAGACTCTGGGACAGGACTCTGTTAATCAGCACAACTTTATCCCCCTCAGGAGGGAGGCGAGCCTGGCCTGGGGGCTCTGTGTGCTCGTGCCACAGCAAAGCAAAGGAGCCCCACAAGCTCCCCTGGGTTTGAGACCGGGATTATTGCATGGCTCAGACTGCAGGCACTGAACAGAATCTCACCAAATCTGCTTTTATCTTTTGCAATGTCAAAACTCTGATCTGCAGCCAACGCTGGCTGCTGCTCCGCTGACTTATTTTTAAACACTTGCCAGCGTGTTATAAAATGAACATCCCTCCCCTCTCCAGGCTGGGGAGAGGAGCTGCTCCTCCTCCAGGAGCAAACCCCATCTGCTGCAGCTCCTGGATCCACCAGGTGGGAGGAAGGCAAGGCAAGAGCCCGGTGGGTCCGACTGCACGAGGCCCTCAGGGCTGGTAGGGATCAGCCAAAGGCTGGCCTTCATCTCGGAGTCTTTTCCAACCCGGATAATTCTGTGAATCAGCAGCAGGACACTTTTAGGAGCACCTGAGGGGCAGCACGTGCCCATTTCTTGGTATCACTGTCTGAGAGCTCGTGGAGCTTCCTCGTGTGAGTTGACTGCACTTTGTTCTTTAAATAAAACTCTCTCTTACTCTCCACCTTAATGCCTACAACCCCCAGCATTTCCATCAAGCTCTTCCCTACAGAGGCAGGGAAATCCCAGCACTGGGGCCGTGTGTGGGCTGTGCCAGCCCCTCAGCACCGCGGTGTTCGTGCTGCACAGGAATGTCTGTCCACAGAGCAGCAGGAGAAATGCTTCCCATATGGGCCCTGAAATAAATACAGGCCCATTGTGGCCCTCATCCCGCGATTCCCCATATGTTACATGCCTGTAATTGTCTGCAGAAAGTAACTTGCTCTTTATGTTAAAAAAAAAGCCCCCAAACCCCGCTGTGCATATTTCTGGCATTTATTCAGCTTGGCTCTGTGAGTTCTGGGTTAGGCCATGCATTAGTCAAATGAAATAATAAACAGCTGAAAATCATTACATGAGGCCTAATCCTACCTTAAGGATAAGGCCATATCCTAGACTTAGTAATCAAATACTATTTCCTACTATTAGTAACAGAAAAAAAAATGTGATTCTGGTAAAAGTTTTCAGAGAATCACAATCAATGGCCAGGAAAAAAAATCAGTAACTTTTCTTCTCAGGTTTGATCTCCTATTCAGAGCAATGCGGCCACTGCTGCCCTGCCTAAAATAAGCACATGGTGTTTTCATTCACATGACTCCCTGTGCTGTGAAATTTAAACAAAATCCATATGTTGGCAGCAGCTACCGAATACCTCATGGCCCAAACCACCACCAGCAGCTCCATAAAGCCAATTTTTCCCTCCTTGCAGCACGCCACCCTTCCAGGCCATCTGCTCTGCAAAGCCACACTGGAGCAGCAACACGTGGCTGCAATATCCCAGAGGAAGCAGGGAAATCAGTCCCTAAGGACCCTGTGCCCAGGGTTAGGTGGGAAAGCTGGCATTTGGGTGCAGCCAGCTGAGCTGGAAGAGCCCAAAGCTCTTTGGAATCACATGGATTAAAACTCTCAAAGTTCTGAGCTCAGTGTTCCCCAGCACACGGGGCTGGCTGAGAAGGAGCCTGGTGGCCCCTTCCTTTTCCTTCAGGGCTGGATGATACCTCTGGATGGATAACTCTGAGTCCCACCTGGGATCCTTTGTTTCACTGGGCTGAGGCTATTTTTAATCCCCAGTTGTTTAAGCTAAAGGCAGAGCAGGAATTCCCCCCCGTACCACCACCAAAATTAGAGGCAAATGATCCGTGACCTTTTACAAGTCATTTGTGTCATATATGCTACAGAAATATGGAGAAATTGCCTAAATCACTTTTAGATTGGAGACTCGCTAAGACTGCTTAGGTCTGGAAAAATGGAGTTTGGAGAATTTGCCCCTCAAAAGCCAAAGCTTTGGGAAGCTGTGAATGTGGGAGTGCAGCCCCTCATGGGAGCACTCCGGTCACACAAGTCTTGACTCTCCCCAGTGTCCCCAGCAGAGCAGTGGAACACAAACCCAACTTATTCCCACCAAACATGGCATCAGTCACACCCCAAAAATCCACCCTAAGGAACACATTTTCAGTCCCCTCACTGCTGGGAAGGAGCACTTCCAGGAGCCAGGAGTACACCCAGGAACAGGACAGGCTCGGAGGAAGGGTCAGGTTGGCCTGGCTGGTCCTTGTGGCTCCCTCCCAGCTCAGGAAATTCCATGATTCTGTGAGCACTGAAGGCAGCCAGGTGGAGCAGCAACCAAGACAAGTGGAGGAACCACAGATTTCCTGCATCTTTCTGAGCACCTGACTTGGGCTTGGCTATAGAACATTTATAGGACTTAGGGCACTGCACAGCCAAGGCAAGAACAGTGCTGTTCATTCCTCTCTGCATTAAGTTTGGGCTCTGCAGCTTGTGCTGCAAAAGCAGCAGGCAGGCCCGCAGAGCAGCCAGGCTGGAGGCTGAGGAGACTCTCCAAGCAGAGGGAGAGCATGTGCCTTCTGCAGCTCACTGGCAGTTTTCCCACTTTAAGGTTATCCAGCAATAAATTTAGTGGCAGATCTCTGGTTTTTTGTCTTTTGAGGCATGGATGCCTCAGGCCTTACAGTGCAAGTATAAATATAACACAAGTGATGGCAAAGGAGGAGCAGTCCTGCAATCAAACACACACAGCTAAATGATACTTTGAGGGAATCTGAAGGAGAATCTGTGATTTCATAGGATGAGTTTTCCCCTGGAAAACCTGCTCGTTTTCTGACATCTCAGTACATCCGTGCAACCCTTTTAAAAATCCAGCCATCCGAGACATCACATCACAAACACTAAATAAAACCCCACTAATACCAGAGCAGTGCCTTTCACAGGCAGCAAGACGTGATTAAGATAAGAAAGGTGGAGAATGCCCGGAGGCTGGGGGAAGGAGCAGCCCCAGGGGTGCTGGCTGGAGCGGATCCAGCAGCGTCACCCAGCCCAGCTATCTCCCATGCCATCGCCCAGTCAGGCTGCTGGAGCACATCACAGCCTGTCACACACTCCCAGCACAGCCTCCCCGGCTCTCCAGCAGCACTTCTGTCATCCTGGGAGCTCTCCATTCATCTCTGCTCCATCTTATGAGCCTGTGCGTGATGCTCACACGTGCCACAGCAACCTGCAGACGCTCAAGTCCTCGAAGCAACAGATTTTCCTTCCCGCTGAGGCAGCACAAATGAGTTTGTTGCCTTGACTGGAGCTCAGTGCAAACAGAAAAAACGCTGGCTGCATATAAAACAGAGCCAGAGCCAGCTGGGGCTCAGGGGCTCTCTCCTCTTACTGACCATCTCTGCACGTTCCCAGCTCTGATAAAGAAACACGTTAAAAAGGTTTCCCACCCCTGGGCCAAATGAGAGCTTTGGTTTAGGCCTATTACACACTATTTACATATGGAGTGAGAATTTCCAGGCAAGCACCCACAGCCAGGTGTTTAAGGGTATTCAGACTCCAATTTCCACTGATTTCACTACAAGTTAAATCATATTTCACTTAAATCACAAGTGCGCCAGAGTTCAGTAAGTGTTTGGACAATGCTCCCAGGCACAGGGTGGGATTCTGGGGGTGTCTGTGCAGTGCCAGGAGTTGGACTTGGATGATCCTTGTGGGTCCCTTCCAGCTCAGGAGATTCTCTGACTCTGTATTTGGAAAGAGGAGCCATCTGTGAGGGTCTGAGCCAAAAGACTTGCCTGAGGTCACAGGAGGCAAGTGGAAAGAGGCAGAACATCAGTTTGTCCCACAGCAAACTTAACTGGTGACAATCTTTCCTCCTGGTACATCTGGGACCTTGGGGGCACAAAAGGAGATGTTTCAGACACCATCTGTGTCCCACTGCTGGGGGATCCCAGCTGCACCTGATCCCCACAGCTCTGAAGCCTTTCCCACCCTGGTTTGGGAGGGACTTCAAAGCCCATCCCGTTCCACCCCCTGCCATGGGCATGGACACCTTCCACTATCCCAGGGTGCTCCAAGCCCTGTCCAACCTGGCATTGAACACTAAAATATATTTAATGTGAGCTGTGCCCACCCTGCCCAGCCTGTTTTGGTCCTTGCCTGGCTGGGCCATTTTCCTGTACCAAGTCTCAGAACCCCAGGCTGGGCCAGGCTGGAGGGGACCCCAGGGGGTCACTGGTGCCACCCCCCTGCTCAGGCAGGGCCATCCCAGGGCACAGGGCACAGGATTGTGTGCAGAGGGCTCTGCAATATCCCCGCTGAGGGAGACTCCAGCCCCTCCCTGGGCAGCCTGTGCAGGGCTGGGCAGTGCCCAGGGCAGAAGTTGTGCCTCCTGTGCAGGGGAATTGCCGGGCTCAGGCCCTGCCCGTGGCTCTGGTGCCATTGCTGGGCCCCCGGAGCAGAGCCCGGGCCCTGCTCGGAGCCCTCCCTGCAGCCAGGGACAGCCAGGCCCGAGGGCCCCTCTCAGCTGGGACTCCTCTTGAGGCTGAGCAACCCCAGCTCCCTCAGCCTTTCCTCATTAGAGAGATGCCCTAATTAATGACCTTAACATTGAAGATGTGCTGAAATGGGTCTGGGTCTTAAACCACTTCTGTGGACCAATGAAACGAACAGTGGGACACTGTACAGGCAAGAAAGGAAGCCCAGTGCCTGGCTGAAAGACAGGCCCATGGATTGGTACCTGCTGCCAGCTGTACCTGGAACAGACACCCCTCCTTTCCTTTCAGCAAGGGCTGACAGTTTTTCATGGGAGAACACAATCCAGCACTGCTTCGTGCTCACACCTCATGTACCTGCACACAGAACAGTGCCTGGCACTGGGGGAACTTCCTGTGCGCAGCATCCTCACAAATCAAGGCCAGGATCCGAGTCCTGGCAGGGAAATACCTGCAGCTCTGTGATCTGTGGTGTCAGACTGGAAACAGCTCATCCACTCCATTCATGTTCTGAAGAGATGGATGCTGGAGGGGTTTAACTGCGCCCTTGATATTCCAGGCTGTAATGGGTTTTTGAAGTGACTGTAAGTCTGAGGGAAGGCACAGCACTGACACTCTTGGAAACCTGAATCCTGACAAGCACAGTCCCAGGAGCCCTTGTCAGGGCTGAAACCTGCACTTTGAGGAAGAGAGCTGGATAATTCAGGAATGGGGGAGCAAAGTGATGGACAGAAGGGCTGGGATGTGCTCACCCGAAATGACAAAATGCTCACTTGTGTGGAAGGGCATCTGCACTTCCTCCTGCTCTGGTCAAAGGGAAAAGGAGGGGAAAGGGAAAAGGAGAGGAAAGGGAAGAGGGGGGGAAAATGGAAAGGGAGAGGAAAAGGGAAAAGGTTGGGGAAAATGGGAGACAGGGTGAAAAAGGGAGAGGTGAGGAGATAGATAAAACCCAGGAGCACTGGTGAATTCTTTAAGGTTTGCAGTCTAAAAGGAGGCCAAGATTTTATGTGGGCTTCAGGCCCAAGGCCACACTGGGCTCCTTCATGAGCCAAGGTGTCACCACTGATCCTCTGGCCCTGCTTTTCCTCTCTAACTTCACTCAAACTGCCTTTCCCCACATCCTGGACTCCAGCCCTGCCAGTCCTGGTGGATGGATCCCACAAGTACCCCAGACTTTTGTGTTGTCACCAAAGTCAGTGTCCAGAGATCCTCTGCAGGACCACAACCAGCAGCACTGGTCCAGCAGCTGCTTTTAGCTACTTACTTGTGTTTGATTTCAAAAACATGAGGATTCCCATGGCATTCAACACAGCATCATCCCCTGGACTTCAACTGCAAACAAAGAATCAAAGTCCCTAAAAGGCCACGTGTCTGTTCAAGGGGACACAGATACCTTGTTGTACAAAAGGCGTGAAGCACTTGTTTAACCTCAAACCCATCCCTAAGAGCAGGATTAACGCCAAACAAAGAAACCAGCAAAAACCTCAAACTGTAACAGGGTCAAACGAAACAGCAAGTGCTGCTTTAACGGGAAGGGCAGCAAAGGAAAAAATGTGGCCTTTAACAGGGAACCATGGCTAAGACAGAAGGACAAAGTAAAGGCACTGGCATCACTGACTGCTGCTGGAAAATTGCCTTTTTGCTTCAGTGCTCCATGCAAACCACAGTATCTGTCCCAGGGCCGCAGATGCAATTTGGTACAAAACCAGACATGAATATGCTTAAATAATTCAGGATGAAAATCTAAAGAATATGGGCTGCCTTGGGTACTCCCTGACATTCATCTTCAAGACACGAAAGAGGCCAAACAACTCGTGACTGGTGTAGTTGGCCTTATGAAATCTCTGTCTCCCCTCGCACAGATTAACATCACAGCGGATCCAGCCCGCTGTGCATTATCCGCACCATGCGTTATCCATGCCGTGCATCATCCGTGCCGTGCGTTATCTGCACCATGCGTTATCCGTGCCGTGTGGTATCTGTGCCGTGTGTTATCCACACTGTGTGTTATCCACACTGTGCGTTATCCGCGATGTGCATTATCCGTGCCGTGTGTTATCCGCGCCGTGCGTTATCCGCGCTGTGCGTTATCCGCGATGTGCATTATCCGTGCCGTGTGTTATCCGCGCCGTGTGTTATCCGCGCCGTGCGTTATCCGCGCTGTGCGTTATCTGCGCTGTGCGTTATCTGCACTGGGCATTTTCCGCGCAGTGCGTTATCCACACTGTGCATTATCCACACTGTGCGTTATCCACGATGTGCGTTATCTATGCTGTGCATTATCCATGCCGTGCGTTATCCATGCCATGCGTTATCCGCGATGTGTGTTATCCGTGCCGTGTGTTATCCGCGCTGTGTGTTACCCGAGCTGTGCGTTATCCGCGCTGCGCGTCATCCGCGATGTGTGTTATCTGTGCCATGCATTATCCGTGCCGTGCGTTATCCGCGCTGTGCATTATCCACACTGTGCGTTATCCACGCCGTTGCCAGAGCCATGCCGTGGAAGGGCCAGCACCATCCCTGCTGCAATCCAGATCTGCCAGCTGAATATATGAACCTGCCCTGGGGGGAAGCCTGACACACCAGCCTCTGCCTCGGAGCAACTCTATTAAAGATCCTTCTGAGGCAGCAAAGAGTAATAGGAAAGAAATCTCTGATACTATTTTTATTACTAGTTGTAATTACTATAACCTTTAGACAGGATGGAGAGAAGGGCAGAGAAGAACTGTTTGAAGTTCAACAAAGGCAAATGCAGGTCCTGCACCTGGGGAACAACCTCAGGCACCTGCACAGGCTGGGGAGGACCTGCTGGAGCAGCTCTGAGGGACCTGGGGGTCCTGGGGGACACCAAGCTGTCCCTGAGCCAGCAGAGTGTCCTGGGGACAAGAGGTCAATGAAATCCTGGGGGCATCTGGAAGAGCATTCCCAGCAGGTCAGAGAGGGATCCTGCCCCTCTGCCCAGCCTTGGGGGCACCTCTGGGGTGCTGTGTCCAGCTCTGGAGCCTCAGCACAGCAGGGCCAGGGAGCTCCTGGAGCGGGGCCAGCGCCGGCTGGGAAGATGAGGAGGGCCTGGAGCATCTCCGTGCCCAGGACGGGCTGAGGGAGCTGGGGCTGCTCAGCCTTGAGAGGAGCCCCAGCTGAGAGGGGCCCTCGGGCCTGGCTGTCCCTGGCTGCAGGGAGGGCTCCGAGCAGGGCCCGGGCTCTGCTCCAGGGGCCCAGCAGTGGCACCAGAGCCACGGGCAGGGCCTGAGCCCGGCAGTTCCCCTGCACAGGAGGCACAACTTCTGCCCTGGGCACTGCCCAGCCCTGCACAGGCTGCCCAGGGAGGGGCTGGAGTCTCCCTCAGCGGGGATATTGCAGAGCCCTCTGCACACAATCCTGTGCCCTGTGCCCTGGGATGGCCCTGCCTGAGCAGGGGGGTGGCACCAGTGACCCCCTGGGGTCCCTTCCAGCCTGGCCCAGCCTGGGATTCTGTGACTCAGTACAGTGAAGTGCCCCTGCTTTCTGCAGGAAAAAGGAAGCCTCAGGCACAGAGCCCAGGAATTTTAGTACTCGATCCCTGAAACTGGGCTCCTCGAGCTATGGTGTGAGAGCAGAGATTTCCCAAGACACCTGTGGAAGTTAAATGCTTTGATTTTTCCAGAGGTTGCTAGAATTCCAATCCTGCAGGAACTTGGGGATCTTTTTATCTCAATACACTGTCAAGCAACTCTACTGATGAACTTCATTTAAGCAAATGCAACTAAGCCTAACTTTTAAAAAACTAACTCTCCCCGATTTCTGGTAAAAACTGGCCTTCAGTCCACACGGATTCTTCGGAAAACATAGCCTTTGATTCCTCTTGATGTCATCTAATGCTGTGCCCTTGAAAACCTCTTCCTTACATTGTCCAAACCACGCACTTCCAAATCCTGCTCCCTGTGTGTCTGAAAGACTGACACTGTTCTTCCTCCAGCATGAGCTATGATATTCCTTCTCAGCTGCACTTGCAAGATCTCTGTGCTTTTTCAAACAGGAATATTAGTGAGGATTAAAAGATGTGTTATGAAAAACGACCAACGTGGAGATGCGAGATAGGATAAGGAGAGTGATTTTTCCCTTGCAGTGACTTTAATATGAATATTTTGTTTATGTTAATGTAATTATGTTAATGTAAACAGCGCAACATCAGCATCAACAAGAGCGCAACAAATCAGGAGGGGTGACACAGCCCCTGTGGGGCAGCAGGAGCTTTATGTGGCCCAAGTTCTCGAGCACAAATCGACTCCTCAGGCACAGGGGGTCCCAAATGACCCCTGAGTGTGCAGCACAGTCCATGTGTGGCCATAAACAATCCCTTGTCCAGCGTTCCTGAACATCAGGCAGCCCAGGCAGAATTTAAATTATGAGCCGAACAATTCAATCCAGCTCCAGCCCCATCTGGAAGAGCACAAGCCATGCTCTGTGCATGACTTCTGCTCCCCAAGCTTTAAAAAACGTTAATGCAGTACCCTGGAAGCGCCCAAGGCCAGGCTGGATGGGGCTTGGAGCCACCTGGGACAGTGGAAGGTGTCCTGGAAGAAGCTGAGCTTTTAGGCCCCTTCTGACACCAGCCAGTGTGAGGCTGAATGGTTCTGTGTCACTCAGCCCCAGAGAGGAGCTCACAGCCCCACCACGGCACTGTCCTTACACAGGATCACCCCTCCAGCACCCAGCCCTGGCCGAAGGCCTCTGCAGGCAGAGGTGGCCACCAGAGGAAAGCTGAGAGGGTTCCCAGGGTGCAGAGGAGCCAGAGCAAAGATGCCCGTGGCTGGAGCACTGAGAAGAGCACTGGTGTGGCCAGCAGGAACCAAAGCGTTCGGATCCAACGTGGCAACGACCGTTCCCTGCGTCAGCTCCTGTGGTGGAGGAGCCCTGCCCTCAGTCCCGGGAGGGAGCGTGAGGCCGTCAGGCAGGGAAGGACACGGGAGCTGGCTGAGCTCGGGGGGAGGTCAGCATGCAGGCTGGTGTGAACAGACGGAGCCTTTGGGCACCACTGGGGCTGTCTGTCCGTCTGTCTGTCTGTCTGTCCCGCTGCACCCCGGCACCCAGAGCGGAATGTGAAGCTGCCGGGCCCTGCCTGCCCCTCTTCTCCTTCCAGCCAGGGAGGGAGGAAGGGAGGCAGTTCAAGTGCTCTGCTCCAGCAACACGGGGGATCAGCACGTTTCCCTCCTGAAAATACAGACAAAACCAATTCCTAACTGCCCCAAATGTCCTGGGCGTATAATATAGAGTCAGCCAAGGTTCAGCGAGTGGCAGAGGGCGATATAAATCAGGGCCGAGCCTCTCCCATGGGACTGCTGCTCATCTCACCACCACACCTGCCTGGAACACGCTGCCGAACCACCCCCATTAACCATCCCCTTTGTGCAGCGCTGCATTCATTCACGAGCCGTTAAGTGGAAAGGAAATGCATTGATCTCCAGGATTTACAATTACAGCCCGACACACAGCTGGGTTTATTAGGTGAATCAAGCCTGCACGCGCACAAAAAACGGCCCTCTGTGAGCTGCACTTATGAAAGACATCAGTTTCCTCGGGAGGCCTGGGCAGTTACAGACCACACAACACTCCTGTGCATTAGTTAAAGAGCCTGCAAGCCTCCAGCACCATCAGTTTGCCCTGATGGAGATGTTCCCATCCGGTGTCACAAAGTGAGGTTTATTGAATCATTCTGCAGAATTCAGCAGAGCCACGTCCCCTTCTCACTTCAAACCCACACAGAAAGATTCCCAGTCCCAGCCATCTCTGCAGGTTCCCAGGCACGGTGGTTTCAACCACAACATTATTGCATTTCTCTGTGAACACTGCTGGATTACCACAGTTAAGTTCTGTGGTTGGCTTTTTAAAGCAGACTATTAATTTTTCTATAAAACACGCATCTAAAACCTTTAGACTGCAACAAAAAGTCTCAGCCAAAGACCCAGCTTAACCATTTTTCATAAACATAAACCCATAAGTGCTGGGTCCTGCACTTGGGTCACAACATGGAACGCTCCAGGCTGGGGCACAGGGGCTGGAAAGTGCCCAGGGGGAAAGGCCCTGGTGGGGCTGGTGACAGCGGCTGGACATGAGCCCAGGTGTGCCCAGGTGGCCAAAAAGGCCAAGGGACATGGGCTGTGCCAGGACCAGGGCAGAGATTGTCCCTTGTGCTGGCACTGGTGCCTCACCTGGAATCCTGGGGGCAGCTCTGGGCCCCTCAGGACAGCACAGACCCTGAGGGGCCGGAGCGTGTCCAGGGCAAGGAACGGAACTGGGAAAGGGTTGGAGCCCCAGGAGCGGCTGAGGGAGCTGGGAAAGGGGCTCAGCCTGGAGCAAAGGAGGCTCAGGGGGGACCTTGTGGCTCTGCACAACTCCCTGACAGGAGGGGGCAGCCGGGGGGGTCGGGCTCCGCTCCCAGGGAACAGGGACAGGAGGAGAGGGAATGGCCTCAGGCTGGGCCAGGGGAGGCTCAGGGTGGACATCAGCAGGAATTTCCCCATGGAAAGGGTGGTCAGGCCTTGGCAGGGGCTGCCCAGGGAGGTTTGGAGTGCCCATCCCTGGAGGTGCCCAAGGAAGGCCTGGAGGTGGCACTCAGAGCTCTGGGCTGGGGACAAGGTGGGGAGGGGCACAGCTTGGACTTGATCTGGGTCTTTTCCAACCTCAGTGATTCTGTGATTCCATGAACAACCCTGCTGCAGAGTGCCCTGGGGACAGCCAGTCAGGGTGTGTGAGCACAGCACTCCTGAAGATGCTCCTCCTAGAGCCCATTGCTGCTGTGCTGGTGGAAGCTCTGCAGAGACAGCTGCTGAAGGCTTAAAGTGGGTTTCACTCAAGAGGAGCAAAACAGGGATTCCAGCACAGAAAAAGCAGCTGGAGGAGAAGCAAGTGTTTAACGTGCAAAGGCAGAGAAATCATCACAGAACCACAGAATCACAGAATGGGTTGGAAGGGACCTTAAAGATCATCTCGTTCCACAGCCTGCCATGGGCAGGGACACCTTCCACCGAGATGTCAAGGCTGCAGTGGCAGCACAGAAACCTGAAGAGCAGCGCGTGCCCCACAGAGAGGAAGCCACCCTCCCGATGAGCCTGCACGGACAGACACACCCCCAGTGCTTCTAAGATGCAAGAGCCACTCTTGCAGCTCTGAAGCAGTCCCTGGCTCGAGGTCAGATGCCAGGAGGATCCAGGTTAAACAGTGTTCAGAGCCTGCAGGAAGCCCCCAAACGAATGCTTGATACAGCAGTTTTCTCATCAGAAAGATCCTGTAGAACTGTGCTCCAGAATGTGACAGGACTCCCCACGAGGCCTCAGGCACCCCTGCTGCCGCTGTCTCACGTGAGCAGCCCCGTTCTGCAGTCACTGACAGAGCCCTTCCAGCTGACCCAACCTGCTGAAATCCCAGCAAAGCGAAAGGGCCACATCAGTGCTGCGAAAAAATCCCTTTCCTCCATCTCTGCCCACTCCCTGCCTCAGATTTATTTGTTCCTGGCAGAGACGTAGTGAGGAGCTGATGGCACAGAACGACATCAGTTCTCCCTACACCTGACAAATGCACCGAGAAACCAGGGCCAGAAGCAGCGGTCAGGGTGTCTGCAGGACTGCAGGAGGCCAGCCATGCTCATCTTATCTGTATCTCAAGTTCTGATGGAGAAAAGTGCTGTTTAGAGGGCTTCTGATACAGACCTGAGGCACTCTAAGGGTTAATGCCACCTGTCTGTCACACAGGAAGCCTGAGGAGGGGAGAGGGCTCATCTCAAATGCCACGGGGGGGAGGAAGAGCCCACAGAGAGCAGCAAGGAGAGGCACAGTCAGTGCTGAGCTGATAACTCACCCAGCCTGGCTAAATGGATGATGCATTTTGTGAGTTCCAGGCACTCTCCCAGGAACCCTGATGCAGCTCCTTGGTACGAGTCCAAGGGAGTGATCTCTTAGTCAATCTGCCTCCTTGTTAAAGGTGGGAAGAAAAATGCCCTTTATTATCAATTCCAAATTGTTCTCCAACTGAATTACCTGCAAGGAGGTGAGGTTATTTTAGAAAATACATGGAGCCCTGTATTTTTAGCTCCACGAACCCACCGTGTGAGAAGCTGAAGATTGTTGCTGACGTGTTTCAGTGTGAGGAGTTCGTGCCTTTTGGCTGCTCCGTCCACCCAAGGCTCTCCTGTGGGGATAAGGGAGGAGGGCAGGGGGCCTGAGGAAGGACAGAGTGTCAGTGAGCAGATTTAACCTCAGCCTTGGGCTTTATCCACACGTGGCAATAAAAACCAGGCAGCTGCACAACTTCCCGGGTCTCACTTGAGCACTGATTCCACGTGAGAGCTGCCAGCCTCAGTGCAAGGGGGGATGTCTGCAGGAGGAAGCTTGGTAAAAGGGCTTTAACAAGGGGCTCTGAAGGAACAAAAAGTTCCTCCCAAGCTGAGGAGCATCCCTTGCTGGCTCCAAACTTCCAGGGAAACGTGGAGCCTCCTCGCGTGCACACAGAGTGCTCTCCACACCGGGCGTGGACATCTCTCTCTGCAATGGCCACTCAAGACCTGCGAGTGCACCAGGAAAAACATTAAACCAAACTTGGTGGAAGGTGCTTTACCACAGGCTCGTGTTGGACACTCCAGGGGTTTTTTTGGCTGCCTCTGAGCTGAAGGTTTCCGAGCCCTGGCTGTGCCTGCACACACGGAGCAGAGATTTCTCATTTCATACATCATTTACTCCTGTGGCGATTCCACAAAGTCACAACACATCCCTAATACACAGAAGAGGAGAAATCCATTCTTCTCATGATAATGGCTCAGTCTGGAGATCCTGAGCAGAGATTTCTCTGCACAGCACTGCCTCTCGCTACGGGATAATCACGGCCTTAACAGAGAAATACAAGGCGAGCCCAGGGAAACACCAACTCCTGGCAGTCAGAGGATCCCGGTTACTGCAGGAGCTTTCCCTCAGCTCTGAACAGGTTATTCAGTGCACAGCTCCAGCCCTGAGTGGAGCCTAATTCTCACTGGAATCTGTCAGTGTTCCAGAGAAGTAAAGGTGCCTGGGGGGTCAGTAGATGGGAACATGGAGCACCCAGACCCCTTTCCATAACTGGGGGTACCAGCAGCAGTTAAACCAATCAAGATTTTCAAGCTCAGTTTTGGTTTAAGTGTCCTCCAGTCAAGACTGAGCTGGTTTTCACTTGAGCTCTGCCATCCCACTGCTGCCCTCGTGCTCCCTGCCAGCCCTGCAGACAGACTGAAGCTCTGCAGGACGGGCACCCCTGGCCCTTTGCTGAAGTTTCAGCCACGCTGAGCTAAAGCACAGCTCCAACAGGCACTGTAATAACAGGAAGAAGTATCAAAAAATATGTATAAAAATAAAAGAACAGAAAGTGAGAGCAAGAGAACAAGGAAGGAAAAGGAGGGTGACACGAAGAGTGAAGAATGGAGAGGTAAAGGGGAGCAGTGCAGCTCCAGGGTGCGGCCAGGAGAGCTGCCAGGCTGGCTGAGCCCTGTGCTGGGAATCTGCCGGTGCTGGAGCTCCTGGGGAACAGCAGAGATGAGGGGCAAGCTGAGCTCGATGTCTCACCCACCCCAGCAAGGACTGCAGTGAGCCCCAGGGCCCCAGCAAGGTGTAAAACCTCACCAGGTAAAGCCACCAGGGGAAACTCAGCACAAGAATGGGTCCATGGAATTCCATCATGGAATAAAACCAGAGGTTACAGGGAATCTCACACCCCAGAAGGTAGCACTGGCAATGGAATGAGCTCGTTCCTCTGCTGCAAGTCTCACTGGAGATGCCCTGCTGAGAGCTGGCAGGAAGGTGGCAAAGCAAAATACTTCAAGGCAGTGGTAAATGAAGTTCACTGACTTGCAACAGAAATTCGTGCCCATCTTCTGAAAAAAAGTCAGAATTTTCTTTGGAGGATGTGGGGGGAAAGAAAACAAACTTTAATCAGATGCCTAATGTTCCATCCCAAATCCATTTGGAAAAGTCTGGCAAAGGAAGCACACTTTAAACTGTTACCAAAGGGAAGGGACTGGCAGTAGGACAGGGCATGTTAACGTGAAAAAATACATTAAAAGCTCAAGGGAAAACTTATTAAAAACCTGTTACTGTGAGATTTTTCATGCCTCTGTTTGGTCTCCAAAACACTGATTTATTAGAGATCAGCAAAGATAGGAAAGGACATACGAAAAAATACACTGACTAATACATGAATCCTCTATAATTTATACAAAATGTCCCTGCCTGGTGTCCTGAGAGCCTGGGATCCTTCTGTGCTGCTTCAGCAAACAAACAAGACCCCAGTTAACTCCACCAGACACAGAGCACAAGACAGCTCCTGCACACACCCTGGGTAAACACAGACACGGAGCAGCAGCCTCTGGGGGCTCTTCTGACCTCAGACATGAGGAGAAGGTGTTCGATGCCCAGCAACAGGTGAATCATCCCAAGGCTAGGAGGGGCCCTCGGGAATCTCTGACTTCCTGCCCTGGACCTGCTTCCACGAGCCAAGCAATAGGTCTGGGAATCTTCCTGGTGGCTGTGCAGGACAGCACCGGCCCTGCCTGGGTGTTCCATCCGTGGGACCTGAACCCAACCATGCCCCATCCGATGCTCCAGGCTGGGACACAGGGGCTGGAAATGGGTCTGGTGGGAGGTGCTGGTCAACAGCAGCTGGACATGAGCCCAGGTGTGCCCAGGTGGCCAAAAAGGCCAAGGGACTTGGGCTGTGCCAGGAATGGTGTGGCCACAGGACCAGGGCAGGGATTGTCCCCTGTGCTGGCACTGGTGCCTCACCTGGAATTCCGGGGGCAGCTCTGGGCCACTCAGGACAGCACAGACCCTGAGGGGCTGGAGCGTGTCCAGGGCAGGGAACAGAGCTGGGAAGGGGCTGGAGCCCCAGGAGCGGCTGAGGGAGCTGGGAAAGGGGCTCAGCCTGGAGCAAAGGAGGCTCAGGGGGGACCTTGTGGCTCTGCACAACTCCCTGACAGGAGGGGGCAGCCGGGGGGGTCGGGCTCTGCTCGCAGGGAACAGGGACAGGAGGAGAGGGAACGGCCTCAGGCTGGGCCAGGGGAGGCTCAGGGTGGATACTGGAAGAAATTTCTTCACTGAAGGAGTTGTAAAGCACTGGAAGGGGCTGCCCAAGGAAACAGCAGAGTCTCCTTCCCTGGAAGTGCTCAAGAACCCACGAGGATGTGGCCCGTGAGGGTGCTGTTCATGGGGAACACGGCAGTCTGAGCTGATGATCTCAAAAAGGCTTGATGATCTCATGGCTTTTTTCCAACCTGAATGATTCTATGATTCTGAAGCACTTTATAGCAAAATCTCCCACGTGTGCTACCCTTAGTTAAGCTCCTAGAAACAGCTCCCTGCAGCTTCTAACCCACAACCTCTTTGCACACATATTTGCTGTTTCCAGCTGGATCCAAACCGAGCCTCTGATCCCCTTTTCTCTGTGCAGATGTTGGTCCTGTGGAGCTCCTGGGATTCCGTGGAAGGGCAGCCACGGGGGCTCAGGCAGCCCCAGCTGATGCAGCACAGGGAGCTCTCACTGCGTGAACCCCCTGCCACATCCCCCTGTGCAGGCTTGGCACCGGCACCTCCAGGCTCCGCAGTTCCAAAGGGCTCCCAACAAACTCTCATTACAAATTCACAGCTGCAGCTGACCCCCATTAGGAAGTGGTTTATTAAATTAAAACATCAATCCCAGAAAGAGATGTTTGCTTAACAGACGTAAACGATTTGGAGACCTCGTGCTGCAGGGCATGAAATAAAATCAAAGTGTGGCAAAGCCCAGGGAATTAAGCCATAAAGGGGAAGCAGTGGGAGGGTGCAGGGACCTCTTGCCAAAGGGAAGCTGCTTATCACAGGCTTGGTACAGAAAGCTCCCAGAAATGCCACATGTAGACAACAAAAACCTCAGCAATTACCAAGGCATGCTTGGACAACAGGTACTAATGACATTTGAAAATGTAAAAAGCCTGATTTTACAGCCCCTGAGTGGAGATTTGCTTTCTGACAGCCCTCCCCATTTGCTTCTGTCCAGAACTGGGGTTTTTAAACAAGGAGATTGCATTTTTTTAAACAAGGAGGTTCCAAGATATTCAGGTGAAGGTCAAATCCTACCCCTGCTGACCACCACTGCTGACTCCCTCTGTCACTGCTGCACACCAGGCTACAGGGCTTGCAAAACCCCGAACCACTAATGGCAACAAAACCAGCCAAAAACCCCAAACCCAACAAAAAATCAAACTCCAACCTAAAGAACCAACATGCTCCTTATCACCTCTCCTCCAAACCCAGAGAGGATTTTGGACACTGCTGCACCCCAGATCTTTCACTTCAGTTCCTCGTGGAGGTCTGCATGTCCCAGCTCTCAGTTTTTACACTTCAGGAAGGCTCAGCTGCCTTTGCCCCTTTACAGGAGGCACTGGACTGGCGTCAGTCCCTGCTGCTGGCTCGGGATCTCTTGGGAACACCAGTCCCAGTGTCTCCTTGGGAGGTCCCATGAGCAAGGTCCCATCCAGCTGCACAAAGTTCACATTGTCTAAAGGGCAGAAACACCCCACAAGGATTTCTGCTCAAAATCCAAACCTGCTCCTCCTCTTGCCCCTAAGAAAGATGCTCTCTCCATCCCCGGTTTGCTCCAGAGTGAAGCCTTTAAACTGCCCTCCCTTCTTGCAGAGGGCCAGGTGGTGCAGTCCCAGCCTGCACAGCTCAGGGACATCCCAGTGGCTCTGACCCTTTTAAAGTGGCTGCATCCAACCTTTTTCCTTACCAGGATAAGGTGTCTAAGTGATTTTTGTGTCTCTTTGTCCATCCCATGGCTTGGGAAGGTTGTGAACTCTCGGTAAGATGTGCCCAAGGAAAGGCTGAGTGCCCTGGCAGGCAGCAGGGGCTGCAGGCAGCAGTGGTCCCAGCCCAGGGGAATCGCAGGAGCTTTACAGGAGCTTCCCCGGAGCAAGAGGGAGGGAATCAAAAGGTTCAGTGATGCAGAAGCTCCACATGCAGCAGCACAAACTGTCAGTGCACACGTATTAGGAAAAACATCCAGTTAATTAATTTCCCCAAGAAAAGATGATTTCCAGGGCTTTCCAGGGCCTGGCACTCTCGGAGCTCCACTCCCACAACAGACGGGCGCGGAACACGCTCGGTTTGCACACAAGGGCCCATCTGTTCCCTCTCCCACAACTGCACCCGAGAGCTCCCCTGGCTGGGTCTGCACTGCCACCCCCATGGGAATGTCTTTATCCTATGGCACAGCCCAGCAGGCTCAAAGAGGACACTGCCATCATCACTGCTCAACTGTCTGTGCCCTTTCCCTCCCCGGAGCTGAGCCCTGCCAGCTTCCCAGCCCTGAGGACAGGAACTCGGGGCATTCAGCAGCAGCTTCATTTGTCCAGTGCCATCCCACGGAGCAAATGATAAGGGGAATTTAGGTTTCAAAGCCCCAGGCTGAATCCTTGTATTTCATAATCTCACCACGGAGCAGAACAACTGCACTGAGTGATGGTGGGGAGCAAAGGACCTGCTGACCCACAGCAAGGGTTGGGCTGTGGGGGTTCCTCAGCCAGCCCTAGGAGAGACCTCACCAGTGCCTCAGAGTGCAGCTGTGACAAGGAAGCAGCTCCCCGTGTCCCACGGTGCCCTGGGTCCCTCTGGTCCCAGATTACTGTGCTGGCACTGCTGGCTGAGGGCCACAAACACTTGGCAAAGGGCTCCCAGCCACCCAAAGCCATCACCCACAGCAAACTGCCTTCAGCCCCAGGCAAGAGGCTACAGTCCTAAATCTAAGCTCTCATCTACCACCTGTTTGAGACAGCTCTGTAACAACAAAGGATAAACCAGCTTTCAGCTTTGATTCTCTTTTTGGGTATTCCTCAGTTCCTACCAATCCCCAAGTCCTGTTTTCAGGAGAGCCTTTCCCAGAGTGAATCCTGACATGGGCCAGAGTCACTTCTTCCTTCTCTCTTCTCAAGGGGCTTTCTGGTGAGTGGAAAACATCCTGTTTTGGGAACTGGCAAACTCTGGGTATTGGGGCAATATCCTGCCTTTCCCAGCCTCTGCTTTCCCTCACTGCCAGTGAACCTGAGCAGCTTCTGGACCCTTCTCTGGGCAGGGCAGACACTGCCAGTGTGGCAGTATTTTGCCCGCAGATGTTTTCTCATTGCATCCCACCAGGACACTCCTGAGTACACAGAGCTACAGAGCTTCCCTGCAGGAATCCCTGCTCCCCCCCGCACCTCCCTGCTGGCTCCCACAGCCCTGGCAGGTTAGCACCAGCCTGACCAGCAGGCAGGAGCTGCGCCCTGGGAGCAGCAGCGGCTGTCTCTGTGTCCTGGAGCACCCATCCTGCTGCAGCTTGGGCTGGGGCTGCCTCGGGCAGAGGCTCTGCTGCCCTGAGAGGGGCTCAGGGTGACACCCTGGCCCTGAGCATCACCTGACAGCAGGGACTGGGGCCAGGCAGAGAGACCCCAGTGCTGGGTGCCACCCCGAGACTCCAGTCGCAGACATCCTGCACTTTACACCCCTCTAACACACCACCCAGGGTGTGCCTGAGCGACTTCATTGGTATTTCCTAATTGTTTAATTCTCTAAACACTCTGCAAAAATTAGATTTTTAATAGAACTTACTTGTTTTACTGTTCAATCAAATGCCAAAATGTCTAAGGAAGGCATTGTCTTGTTTGCTCTCCAACAGCTGAGCAGATCAAAGTGAGGTTTTAGGAATATTATATCAAAATAAATCTTTCTGAAGGGAATCATTAAATTCCTCCCATAGACAGCACTTGTTTTAATGCCTCAGAACGAGGCTGTAAAAGGTTTTCCATTTCTGTTTGGGTTGTTTACACTCCCCAGCGTCGGGACACGCAGATCTGAAGTGCATCCTATCGACACACACATTAAACACTGCTGTTCCCAGAGATAAATCACAGCCCTGCTGGTGTCTGCCATCCACAGCAGAGGTGTGGGACTGGGAAAGCTGCAAGGATCACTGAGCAGGAGCAGAGCTGGGGATGGAGACTGGGATGAGGGCAGATCTGCCAAATTCTACCCAGAGAGAGCTCCCAAGCTCCCACAAGGTGCACACTCCGAGACAAGGGGGGAAATCCCTCTGCAGCCCCACTGAGCACAGGTAGGACACATCCCTGGGGGTGCAGGGTCACATCAGCTCCTAAAAACTCCAGAAATCCCGATGGTGACAACATTAATGGCCTGGAGTTCCACAAGTGGCTCAAGTCCGTGTCGTTCTGGGTCTGGGTTTCAGAGTTTACTTTGATTTTCTGAGACGCAGAAAATCAAAGTAAACAGTAAATCCTTGTGCTGCTTGACAGGGTCTGTGAAGCAGACAGGGTCTGTGAAGCACACAGGGTCTGTGAAGCAGACCCTGTCAAGCAGCACAAGGATTTGGAACATCTTCCAGCCTTTCCTTCTGGACAGGGAAGTTGGTGGGACAAGGAGGACTGAGAAGCACTGGAGCCATTCAGGTTCATTTCTGTTCATTTCTGTCCTGTCCAGCTGAGCCCTTTCAGAGCAGGAATGAGCAGTAATTCCTACATCACTAGCAGGAGTTATGGATACAGGAATGTCTTTGAATTTCCAGCAATTACTGGTACCATTTTGCCAGTGTCTGGCCCAAGTATCCCCCCCTTATTTCGGGCACCTTTCCCACCCAGCCCGCTGGGTGCAGCCCTGGGCAGCTCCAGGTAAAACCAAACAGAGAGAGAGAGAGAAAAAAATGTAGCAACACAAAGCAAGAGGAGAGCAAAGATTTTAAACATGCTTTTTTTAGATGAGGAATGAAATAAACTGGGACTCTCCACTCTGGGAAAAAGGCAGGTGAGCTCAGAGGACAGGAGAACTCTGCAATGCTGAATGGAAGAAAAGAAAAAAAAGCAAGAAACAGTTCCTCATTGCACCTCCCCCGAAGTTCACACATTTTCACAGAATCCCAGAACAGCTGGGGTTGGAAGGGACCTCTGGAGACCACCCAGTCCAAACCCTGCCGAGGCAGAGTGACACAGGGACGCATCCAGGTGGGTTTGGGATGCCTCCAGAGAGGGAGACTCCATGACCTCCCAGGGCTCTGGCCACCCTCTGCGGAAAGAAGTTCTTCATCCTGTTGAGGTTCCCTCTCTGCACTGAGTCAATAAACTTATTTTTTATAAATGTTACTTCAAGCAGGCCACAGATTTCCTCTAGACTTCACAGATTTGCTGTTCCCAGTGAAAGGATGGAAGTTTAAAGGAGGCGAGTTTTGACTCAGATAAACAGAAATGTTATTAAAAAGCAACAGGGGACAGTAACTGCACAGAACAAAGTTGTTACAGGAGCACTGATGCCCCGAGGTGGCTGTGAACAGGCTTTTTTCACCTGCTCGTCAGTGCTTAATTTTTAACTCAGTTCCCAGATCGTGCCAAATTCCTGGCGGGCTTTGTTAACTCAGCACCGGCTCCAGTGAAACCCAGCTGCCCACAGGGCAGGCGTTTTCAGGCACAGACAGCCACACACGCTGTTCTTACTATTTATCCCACTGCAGCGCAGGCAAAGAAAACTTCTCGGTGCCTTGTCTGCCTAAATGAACAAATCTCCATCTGTTCATGCACACGATCAGCTCAGGCCAGGCTGTCCCAGCCTGCAGCTCCGAGCAGCACGCTGGTCACTCAGGACATCGCACTGGGCATGCAGGAGTGCCCATCAGTTCTGGGCCTGGCAAAGCTCACATCACCCCAGTTCCTTGCAGTGCCTGAGCTGCACCAACTCTGGATACAGGAATTATGTGGCAGGTGATGCAAGCGGAGCTGGGTCACAGCCCTGGGAAGCAGCGCTGGCACAGGGGTGGTCACAAACCCACTGGGACAGGAACAGCAGCCCTCGGGGTACAAAGGGTGCATGCATTCCATGGCTGCTGTGGCCATGGTCACTCTGGTCCAGATGCACATCAGCCAGCCTGGCCCAGTGGGAGGTGTCCCTGCCCACGGGACACTGGGCATTGGAAGGGGCTGCCCAGGGAGGTGGTGGAGTCGCTGTCACTGGAAGTGTTTAAGAAAAGACTGGATGTGACACTCCAGTGCCACCAGGGTGACAAGGTGGTGTCAGGTCACAGGCTGGACTCGATGATCTCCAAGGTCTTTTCCAGCCTGGTCAGTTCTGTGATTCTGTGACCCCAGAGCTGAGGGGCTTTAAGCCCCTTTGGCCCCAAACCCCCTGTGATGACTCTGTGACACACTGACTTCACCCCAAGGAACACGGCCAGGGACAGCAATGGCCTTGCAGACAGTGTTGTGCAGAGGCAGGTCCCCCACTAGGGTGGCAGCTGGCCCCAGCCAGACCCAGGTCATCACCAGGAGAGCCCATTTCAAAGGGAGCAGGCCGCAGCCCCCACGCCCACCCAGGCAGAGCTCATTTGCTGGCACACACGTGACTCCGTGTGTCACCTGGCTGCCAGACCAGGAGTGTGCAAAACCAGGAGCAAACACACCTCACCACCCACCTGCTGCTCCCACCCAGCCCCTGGGGCATCCCTGGATCTCCAGAGCCCTGTGGCAATTCCCCACAGGGATGTTCGCGCTCTGAACACGACCCTCGAGACCCCAAGGCGAGGCACCACCTCGTTTAAGCGAGGCAGCCACGCAGCTTTCCCTCGGTGTGAAGCCAAGGTTAACACTCCCCAGAGCCCTGTGTGGATGGGGTCACTCCCCAGTGCCCCAGTGCCAGGCTGGTCTCACACAGGAGATCCTCGTAGGGCACAGCGTCCGCTCAGCTCCGCGTTCTCCATCAGGTGGGCGTCAGGACAGGGCTCAGCCAGGGGAGCTGATGCAGGCACTTGGAGATTATATAAATAAATAAAGAGCCCACTCCCAGCCCCGCTCGCCCTCCTTCTCCCTTTAAGTAGGTCACTCTGCCTGCCATGGAAATCAGCTCATCTTCAAAGCAGGTTTGTTCGTCTCCTTATCTCCTTAATGTAAGGAAAGTGCCGAGCATTGTCAGAGCAGAGGGTGGTTTCAGACTCATTTGATGCCTTTCTGTCACAGGTATAAATGTGAAAGTGTCCACGCTTGTCAGAAACACCAGCCTGAGACACAGACACGAAGGACAGCTGGAAGGTGCCTGCCCTACAGGTGGCTCTGAACGTGGCCCACAGCTGCACGTCCCTGACAGGTAACACAATGCAAATGGAATACAAAGGCTCCTCGTGACCTAGCAAGGGGAAGAAAGAAGGAAAAAAATCTCTTGAATTAGACTGAAAAAGCTCAAGGGACTCATGTGAGAGAAACCCAGCTTACATCAATTTCAGCCTGAAAATTAGGCCCTGCCTTTTTATTTCTTTAGCCTAGCACAGAGCATTCCCATTCATACTGGCAATTAATAAAGCTCAGGAGCAAAGCCTGATCCTAACCCTGCTGAAATCCCTGGAAAGAGCAGAGCTTACACCTGCAGTGATGGAAGCAGAGTTCCTTGGGTTTTCCCAGCCCCCCACATGAAGGGAAGCAGGCAGGACCCACTCCTCAGAAAAATTTACAGGTTGGGCTGCAGGGTTTTAAACCCTTCCAGTGGTTCCACAGAATCCTGGAATGGTTTGGGTTGGAAGGGACTTTAAAGATCATCCCATTCCCACCCCTGCCATGGCAGGGACACCTCCCACTGTCCCAGGCTGCTCCCAGCCCCGTCCAGCCTGGCCTTGGGCACTGCCAGGGATCCAGGGGCAGCCACAGCTGCTCTGGGCACCCTGTGCCAGGGCCTGCCCACCCTCCCAAGGGAACAATTCCTTCCCAATATCCCATCCATCCCTGCCCTCTGGCAGTGGAAGCCATTCCCTGTGTCCTGTCCCTCCATCCGTTGTCCCCAGTCCCTCTCCAGCTCTCCTGGAGCCCCTTTAGGCCCTGCAAGGGGCTCTGAGCTCTCCCTGGAGCTTCTCCTCTCCAGGTGAGCACCCCCAGCTCTCCCAGCCTGGCTCCACAGAACAGGTGATGTTCAAGGAATAAGGGAACAGAACACAGGACACGCTCCTGCTGCTCCCAGTTCCAGCCCTGGCCACTGGGCAGGTGACAAGGGACACCTGGGGAGCCGAGCTCTGCTCCCAGGCCGGGCACCCCGGGCTGCTCCCACCCAGCTCCGTGTGGGAAGCTCTGGGGCTTGGCAGGACCGAGCGTGCAGAGTGCAGGGAGTGCAACCAAGGCAGGGAAAGGAGTCCCAGGGCTCACAGGAGGCAAACGCTGGAAAGGTTTTGTGTAGTGACATCTGAAAAACGAGTCAAAGAAAATGAACCACAAAAGTTGCGTTGTTACTTGAATGCCCCTATCAGCAATTTTGTTTTTAAAAAATAAACTAAAAATCAGCATTTTAAAACTCAAGAAGTAAAAAGGA
The DNA here is from genome assembly GCA_013400235.1 of Oriolus oriolus. Classification (NCBI taxonomy): domain Eukaryota; kingdom Metazoa; phylum Chordata; class Aves; order Passeriformes; family Corvidae; genus Oriolus; species Oriolus oriolus. The sequence continues at coordinate 53,110 of VXBT01000523.1, forward strand.
AGTTCCTTAGACTGGAAAAGCTTTTGCCTTATGCACCTCTGAAGAGAATCGCCTGCACAAGCTCCTGACACAGCACATGAGCAAACATCTCCTGACTCCCAATCGTGCAACTCAGCCTGTTCTTCTGCTCCATTGATCCAGGCAGAAGACTCCTGGATCAGCTTTTTTTCCCCCTCCCCGACTTCTTGAGTTTCAACTCTTAAGGCTTTAAGCCAAGGCTCAGCATGGAGGTGTGAGAAATGCCAAGGAAGGAGCAGGCAAGAAAGGGAAAATCTCTCTTCCTTCTTTAATACTTTTGGAAGAAGGGGTGGGGGGCTGCAGGTGGGATTCTGCCTCCTTCTCCACATCCCTCCCTTCTTCTCAGGCTCAACTTCACTCCTGATTTGTTCTCCCTCCTCCCCTGAGGCTCAGGGGATGGGAATGGAGCTGTGGTCAGTCCATCCCACGTTGTCTCTGCTGCTCCTTCCTCCACAGGGCTTGGGCTCCTCACTCTGCCCCTGCTCCAGCCTGGAGCAGCAGCATTTTCCCCTCCAGGCAGCAGAGAGGGAGCCTGGAGCTGAAAGCAGCAGGAAATGAGCTCAGTTTGAGGTACCCACAGCAGGTGTGAGCAGGATCACGCCCAGTGCCCAGCACGAGGTCCTGCAGCACATCCTACCCCTGGCACCACAGCCCCTCCTGCCAAGTCAAGGAATTATTTCACAGGATGTCAAGTGGAGAGAGTGTATTCCAAGGTTTCACTCACACTCGAGCTTCCTTAAGAGTTTAAGGTTTTAGTTCAGGGCTTGGGTCCACCCAGCCCCAGAGCTCTGCCCTGGGCCGTGCTCATGAGCTGTGTTACTGCCTGGGCACACCTGCCAAACACTACATAAAAAAAACCCCATAATTGCAATAGGCCTGGAGGCTTCTGAATTTGGAAAGAGCATAATTAATATTAATATGTGTGATTTCATAGTAGGCAGAAATACAGAAAATAGACAGCACTGTGCCTTAAGCCCTACAATCAGCTGGGGTTTTGGCAGCACATGCTGGAGAAGACAGTAGCAGCTGTCAAGTCACAGCTGGAGGTGCCTCTGGCGAAGGTGATTGAGAAATGGGATTAGGGAAAAAAACAACACGAGTAAAATTCAAGGTAAAATACCATGCCAAGGGAACAGACAGCTGAGGTAACAGGCCTGCCTTGCTGCAGAGACCCCAGCAGTTCTGAGTTGCTCATTTCCCTTTTCCCTTCAAGTAAAGCCCCAGCCTAGCTCACACCTTGCAAGTTGTTTTTTAACCACTTCTCTGGCAGTCTCAGCTCTGCTCTGCAGGGAGGTCACTCACACAAAAAGGCTGTGCTGGGGTGACCCTGGCTGGGCACCCTGTGCTCACCGAGCCCCTCTGTCACTGCCCTGCTCAGCTGGACACAGGGAAAGGCTTGGGTGGGATAAGGGCACGGAGAGATCCCTCACCAGGGGCTGCCATGGGCAAACAGACTCAGCTGGGGGAAATCAGTTCCATTTATTACCCATCAAATCAGAGCAGGAAACTGAGAAATAAACCCAGATCTTACAACACCTTCTCCACACCCCTCCCTTCTTCCCAGGCTCAACTTCACTCCTGGTTTGTTCTCCCTCCTCCCCCTCAGCACCTGAGGGGATGGGAATGGAGCTGTGGTCAGTCCATCCCACGTTGTCTCTGCTGCTCCTTCCTCCACAGGGCTTGGGCTCCTCACACTCTGCCCCTGCTCCAGCCTGGGGTCCCTCCCAGGGGAGATTCTCCACAGACTGCTCCAGTGTGGCTCCCTTTATCCATGGGGTCAGTCCTTCCATGGGGTCAGTCCTTCCATGGGGTCAGTCCTTCCAGCACTGCCCCAGGGTGGGTCCCTTCCATGGGGTCACGAGTCCTTGCAGCAAACCTGCTCCAGTGTGGGCTCCTCTCTCCACAGGGTCACAGGCCCTGCCAGGACCCTGCTCCAGCAGGGGCTTCCCACGGGGTCAGAGCCTCTTCAGACCCCCCTGCCCTGCCCTGGGCTGCTCCTGGGGCTGCAGGTGGGTCTCTGCTCCCCATGGATCCCCCGGGAGCCCCATGGAGCCGGCTGGCCTTGGCTCCCTTGGACATGGGGGAAGCTTCCAGCAGCTTCCCACAGAAGCCACCCCTGGAGGCCCCCTGTACCCAAACCTGGCCACACAAACCCCATACAAAGGTCAGTGTCCTCACAACACCTGTGGGGCCCTAAATGAGATCCCCTGGTCCCATCCCGCTGACCCCTGGAGCAGCAAAATGGGCCACGAACAAACCACTCTGCTCTTTTCCTTCCCAAAGCGTCCTTGGGGAGCTGCTGCCCAGGCCGTGCCCTCTCAGCCAGCCACATTTCCCCTATTAAAGAACTGCTGGAGAATCCCAAGCATTTAAACAAACAAACAGAGCAGTACATCCCGAATCAGGAAGGGCCCCACAGCAGCCGCCCCTGGGCACGCCCTCGCTGACTCACAGGAGTTTACACCACAAAACAATGCTCACAGACAGCTTCTGTGTTCTCCAGCACTGCTGCTCCTCTGCCTCATCGATTTCTGCTTCCACTGGGGGCCTGGACATCCAAAACCTCTTAATAAAAACAGTCTGAAGTGAGCTCTTCGTGCCAACCTCCAAAAATCCCCAATACTACGCAATACTCCTTTAAAAAAAAAAGTTAGCTTGGAACTAAAACAGCTGCAGCATTTAAAACACCTACTACAAATGCAAACTGCTTCGGAACATCATAATTAGTAAATGGCAAATATTAGGAGTTATGGGAAAAGAGGTCGTTAAAGCAGACTTTAATGGCCCAGCATCTCTTCCATCCCATGTGAAACTCCACTCAGCACACACTTGCAGCATTAAACCCGCATTAAGAAACAAACTGCTTCATTTCTGGAGTTGTAAAAACAAAGGTTAAATATCTGCTTCAGCACAAACCCTGTAATTTTTCCACAGCAGCTGTATTGTTTTGCTTTGCACAGCTAATAATACCTGCCCTGCTTCGCACCCACTCATCTCCTGAGTGAGGCTCACACTGGAATCACCAAACCAGAACAAACTTCCAAGGGCTCTGTCTGCCATTAAGGCTTCTGGAAGTACCTCTCCTTTCAGTTATACTTCATTTATATAGAGTAGTGAGTTGAAAATACACTTTTTTTTTTTTTGCAGAGAGCCCTTTTTTCACTACTTGCAATGAAACAAGCAGCAGCACAGCATTCAAATATTCCTGAAGCAATCCAGAGACGCCCCCAGGACCACTGCTCCTTGCCTGGACACCCTGTCCCATCCCCTGCCCACTCTGTCCCTGTCCATTCCAAAGGTCCCCAGCCATCTCAGCCTCCTCAACTCCCCCCTCCTCTGCTCCCGTGGGCTCTCAGACCCATTTTTTTTGAGCTGCCAGTTCAACCGCTCCACTCATTTTCCCTTTTTAGCCACTTTTGGCCCTCCTTGGGGACACTGGTACATGGAACAGGGAGTGGGCACATTCCCAGGGCTGCCAGAGCTCCAGGAGCGTTTGGGCAGCACTGCCAGGGGTGCCCAGGGTGGGGTTGTTGGGGTGTCTGGGCAGGGCCTGGGGCTGGGCTGGGTGATCCCTGGGGTCCCTTGCAGCTCAGGACATTCTGTGATTCTCCTCACACATCTTTTCCAGAAACCTCTGGACCAGTTTGATGGAATTGAAGATGAACTTGACAATATCTGACCATCTCAGTCGAACTGGAAAAAATTATAAACAAATTAAAGCAGTTTCTCGTGCTGGAAAAGTCTGGGCAGCCTCACAATAAAATGCTACCAGAGGTGTCTCCACCCAGGTCTGTAGCTTTGGAGTGAATGTGGATATCCAAATCCAGTTGTTTTGGAATTCCTGGAATTGGACATGGGTGTTTCTGGATATGCAGAGCTGGACATTCAAGGGAATTCCAGGATTTTCCAAACAGCTGCACAAAGAGCATAAGCTATGCTGAAGGCCTCCACTGGGGATGTGATGTCCAAGTTTTATTCCTCCCTGTCCCTGTCCCCACTGCAGCCTGGCAGGCAGCTCTAATTTGCAAGGCCTGGTGCTCCCTAGGATCAAACACACAGCATCAGCAGGAAGGGGATTCGTGGAAGGAACGTGGCATTAATTAGTACTTGGAAGTTGAGCAACTTACTAGGAAAAGACTGATGAAAGTGTAAAATCCTATTTTAGTGCCTAGCCCCTTTCATGTCTGTCAGAACAGAGATTAAACTCCCCCAGGAAGCCATTATTGATTCAGAGCTTGATCCGAAGGCAACTCGAGTCAATATGACCTGACCCTGCAACACCTCCCATGTCAGACGCCGCAAAAGGCAGGAGCTGCCTCCAGACACTCCTGATGGGAGGTTTTGGGGTGTCTGCAGTCCCTAAATCACTGGCATGATGCACTCACTCCCTGTCCCCTGTCCCAGCACTGAGCACACAGCCCCGCGGCTGCACCACCCCCTGCATGCCGGGGAGCAGCTCCCCATCCCCCTGGTAAATCATCGTTTGCTCCTCCAGAGACTGAAGGTTTGTTCCTGACCTCCCCCTGAGGGGCCTGAAAACCAGACAGCCAGGGAGCACCCACCCTGTCCCTGCTGGGGAGCACCCTGTCACTGAGGGGTGCTCCCTGTCCCTGCTGGGGAGCACCCTGTCACTGAGGGGTGCTCCCTGTCACTGAGGGGTGCTCCCTGTCACTGCTGGGGACACCCTGTCACTGAGGGGTGCTCCCTGTCACTGAGGGGTGCTCCCTGTCACTGAGGGGTGCACTCTGTCACTGAGGGGTGCTCCCTGTCACTGAGGGGTGCTCCCTGTCACTGAGGGGTGCACTCTGTCACTGAGGGGTGCTCCCTGTCCCTGCTGGGGTGCTCCCTGTCACTTCATGCCCAGAGCCCCCACCCCACCCACCAGCACCTGCTCTCCAAGCTGACACCTCTGGTTCTCCCGGCTCCCCACAGCCTGGGTCCCTCTGTGTGTCCCTTTATTAATTAGTTTATTAATTGAGGTGTCCTGTGCAGGGCCAGGGCTTGGACTGGATGATCCCTGTGGGCCCCTTCCAGCTCAGGATATTCTTTATTAGTTCATTTTCTAACATATCTCCCCTTCAACCTAATCAACATGCAGTTAATACAGATTTAAACCAACTGGAGTTTGAAATCCAGAAGTGACAGGGAATTAACACAACTTTAGGTCTAATTCTCCCTCCCCCCAGTCTTCTGCCTCATTCTGTTGCATGATTTATATTGCTGAGTGCTTTGGGAACAGCCTGTTTCCCACTGGTTTAGAGCACCAAATATCAGGGATAAGAACCAGTCAGGGCCACTGGGCAAGGTCACAGCCTAAGGGAGGGGGAATCACCTCATCCAGGGCCATCCCAGCCCTTGGGTATGGCCTGAGCCCGGCAATTCCCCTGCACAGGAGGCACAACTTCTGCCCTGGGCACTGCCCAGCCCTGCACAGGCTGCCCAGGGAAGGGCTGGAGTCTCCCTCAGCGGGGATATTGCAGAGCCCTCTGCACACAATCCTGTGCCCTGTGCCCTGGGATGGCCCTGCCTGAGCAGGGGGGTGGCACCAGTGACCCCCTGGGGTCCCACAGCCTGAGCCCCTCTGTGGGATTCCCTAAGGAGCAAGAAGCAAGCCCAGCACCTCTCCTGCCTCACTTTTCCTGTTCCCACCTCTTTGATGCCAGTTCCAAGGATCTTCAAATAAACAAAACTCGCCTGCAAGGTTTTCTTTGTTCTCATATCCTTCCCCACATAAAACTCTCATCTCTTCCTGTCCTTGGGACATCCCTTCAGTAATACAGAAGGGAACATAAATCCCTAACTTCCATATTTTTTCTAATATTGTTCTGTGTGACTGGTGGAGCATCACACAAAACATGAGAGTTAAAAGGGAGCCCCGAGCCGTTCCTGCTGGATCCTGCTGCCCTCAGTGGTGCCACCAGCCCCTCCTGATGCCAACAACAGCAACTTCCAGCAAACTGCAATCCCCCATTGCGGTGTTCGGGCTACACTCAGCAAAGGGCAAGGCACGGCGTGGTTTACACCAGGGTGGTGGTTATTACTGTTATTGTCTTGTCGGAGCAAATAGGGGAAACTCAAATAAAATCCAGCAGGACAGGGGTTTATGCTCCCAGCTATTTAAAGCATTCAGTGTTCCAGCTCAACTCACTGAAGGCAGCAAACACTAAAAATACACAGAGGTCAACAAAAATTATTTAAAATCCAATAATGGAATATAAGCAAGCTTTAAAATTCATTAAATGGCTTTTCACTTTTTTATTCTCCTCCTCTGCTTTGTGTTTGTGAAGTGTGATCAAGCAAGTGCATTGGAAGAACTAGCAGTAATTTGGTGCAAACGTGAGTGCCCTCATGATTTCATTGAGAGTGTAATATAGGCAAAGACCCAAGAAGGAATTCTAATTGTCACCTTAAAATTAACCTCCTCACTTTACCTTTATGCTCTGAGAACAGGCACAACCACGGTGGGCCATTTCCCTGCCCAAAACACCGCACGAGCCAATGAAGATTAAAACTAAGGCTAAGTGCATTCTGAAGCAGCAGGTAAGAAACCTTGCTCAGCTCTCTGAGGCTCTGCAGCCCAAGGGAACACCCAGAGTAACTCAGCTGGGGCACTGCTGGTGTCTGTGAAGCCACGGCTGGTTTCTCTCTTGTGATGGTTTTCTGCTTTCTGTGTCTCAGCAGCACTTGGACACACCAAGGAGCAGCAGTTTGGGTTTCCAGTGCCCATGGCACAGAAAGGCCCTGCTGTTCCATAGAGGGGATGGGAGCAAAGGAAGCCCTCTATCCCATCTGGGTGCTGGGGAACGGAGTCAGAGGGACCAAGGGTGCTCAGAGGCAGCCCACGGCAGAGCCCAGCTCTTCCCAGCCTGAGCCCTCCCCTTCCAGAGCCAGGAACTGCTGGGGCGCTCACACCTCAAACCACGGGACCAAATGGCTTTAAACTGACAAAGGGCAGGGCTGGATGGGATATTGGGAAGGAATTCTTCCCTCTCACCCTGGCACAGGGTGCCCAGAGCAGCTGTGGCTGCCCCTGGATCCCTGGCAGTGCCCAAGGCCAGGCTGGACACTGGGGCTGGGAGCAGCCTGGGACAGTGGGAGGTGTCCCTGCCATGGCAGGGGTGGCACTGGAGGGGCTTTGGAGTCCCTTCTAACCCAACCTAGCCTGGGATTCTAAGTCCTTTCCACTTGCACACACCTGAGGGGACTAAAGGGGAGAGGGACCAAGGATTCCCCTTCCCTCCCTCCTTGCCGAGCGCCCCAGGCTGACACATCACACCCCTGGTTTCACTGCGCTGGGATTACGGCCCCACGTGCACCACGGCACTGCAGCTGCGAGGGAAGATGTGCTCACTGACTGTGTGTGACACAGCCCCAGAGCTCCAGAGCTCTCTCATTTTCCCTGCCAGCAGGAAGAATGGTGCTCCTGCACACCAGCCTGGGTCGCAGAGCCCAGGGAGATCCCTATTTTTAACACATCCATTAAAGCAGAGTTCTCGGATTACTCCCCCAGCAGAGAGCCAGTGATGCTGTCGGTGTTTCCTGTTCCAAGGCAGAACAAGTGCTGGGACGTGGCAGACAGCCCTTGGCATCGCTCTCTGGGGTTTCAGGGATCAGAGAGACTCCCAGGGAGGAGCCCCTGGGAGGGCAGGATCACAGGAACCGGGATTCATTACACAGCGAGCGCCGAGGATCAGATTTTAAAAAGGAAAACGCAAACTGTGATTTTTATCCAACTCACCAAGAATTTTATTCCTTTTTCGGGCAACTTTGCATCCCCACAAGGAGCCGAGCAGCAGAGCCCTGAGCTGCACCCCGAGCAGGCTGTGATGGCTCAGCACAGCCCTCTCCTCACACAGTTTTACGTCTCGTTGCATCATTCCTGCATTATTTTTAGATAACCGTCAGGGGATGTCAGAATGTGGGTCGATAGCTATTAGATTTATAGGCAGAAATAGCAAGGCTTGTAGCTATGAGGTGTAAAGCATTCAACAATTTCTAGAACAAATCTGACCGTGGGGACTGGGGGCTGGAGAATACAGTTGCTTGTACTCCCAGAACTGTTTAGGAAAAATAATCTCCGTGCTGCTCGGATCCATTTCTGGAGTTGAATCACCGCTGTTGACTCACAGGAGGGTCAATACTCCGAGCATTCAGCTTGAACAGCCCTTTGCAGACTTTGATAAGGACATCTTACCAAAAATAAGCCTCTCTTTTAAACTTAATCTATCAACATGCAGAATGCCCTCAGCTACACCCCGCGGCTCAGGCGTGTTTGAGAGCTGGGGGCTGGCAGCCTGCCAGCAACATCTGGAGCAGATGTTCCATTTTAGGCAAAGATTAGTGGCGTGAATCAGAAAATCAGTGAAAGCTCCTTGGTTACCTGAGAAGGCTCACTTCCCTTTGCTGCTGTGCCCTGTTAACAGGTGGGTTTCTCACGGGCTGCATTTTCTGATCAGCAACACTCGTGCTCTCTGCCAGGAAAGGATAAGGAGGGAGGATGGTGGCCTGGAATGAGCCAGAAGATTCCCCAAAAGCACATGGACAGCATGTGCCTAAAGCCAACTTCATCCATCGATCCTGCCTGGTCAAGAGGGGAGGTCTCCAAGACAGCAAGCACGGGGCTGCTCCTCAGCAATTCCTGCTGCCCTACAAAGGCCTCAGGGTATCCAGGGTGCTCTGGGAGCCCAGCAGGGGAGAACTCCACCCAGGCAGAGTCCTGCCCTCTGGAGTGGCAGCTGGAAGCCTCCAGGCACTGAAACATCTCTACATGCCCACGCTTCTCCAAATAAACCCAATTCCAAGTGTCTCTCCCTGGAGACACAACAGGACACCGCTGGTCCAGGCTGAGGCTTGCAAACACGACTGCTGATCACGTAATTACAGCACCTTTGTGGGTGTTTGGCGTCCTTGGGGAGGAATTTCTCACAGCTGAACAGGCAGTGTACATCCAACACACCTGTGTGAATTCCACCAGCCAGGTGAGGTTCTGTTCTCAGTTCAGGGAGACCTGCACTAACATGCAGAACTAAAATGCCACTGTTGTCACTGCATTCTGGTCACTGCTGGTGCATGCCATGAACCCTGTGTTGTCTCTGCATGACAAATGTGTTCCTGGCCTATTACTCATTCGCTGTCAATGACAGGGAATATTTGGATCATGATGCCAAACAACCGTCAAACCCCAAAATTATCTATCAGCTCCTTGTCAGATGGGTTGCAAACTAAATGTCACACTCACGTCTGAGCTTCCAGATGCTTCTAAATGTCTGTCTTAAGCCTCATCTTTTAACTCTATTATTTCTCTAAGAAGTATTTCCTTTATTTATTCCCTGATGAGTATCAAACCCAGTTCTCAGGAACCTGCTAAGAATAATTTACAGGCAGCAGCTCTCAGGTGCCTTGAGCCTGTGCAGACCTCTCTCCTGCTGTGAGGAATTTTAGGCTGAGAACTCCTAAAAGCAGGTACTGAATGCATCATTTGCTTTTTATTCCTAACACGGAATATGGCAACCAAACCTGTTGGGTACATCCTAGATGTTAAAGTGGCAATTTTCATCAAGCTGCTGTATAATATGTAAAGGCCATACTACATAATACAGTTATTTTCTACTTCAGAAACATGCTGGGAGTGGGATAGACAGGGAAGCAGCATCCCAGCTGCTGTGTGACAACCATCAGTTAACACAGCAGCCACATCCCCATCCTGTATCTCTTATCTCCACATCATCATTTCTTATATCAAAGGATTTCACCCACCAAGGCTCTGCTCGTATAAAGAACTATTTTAGCTCAATAACATCATTAAAGTTTGGGCCCTTCTGCCTACAAACAGCTTTTCCCTGCTCTCAGTTATTTACACTTAGTTATTTATCTTAATCAGGGAATTTCTTAGCGTTTAAGTTAATATATTACCTACCTGTTAAAACCTTAATATTACCAGTCTAGGGGTACAGTGCTATTCCATTCTCCTAAATGCTGATAAAACCACTTTTAATCTGCCTTATTTACATATATAATTTCTATACTCAGTGGTTAGCTAGGTTTGTAATGTGTTTGGAGGATGATAAGTGTTAGAGAAGATAAGCATTATCTTATCCTTATGGGAAGCAAATCCACGTATCTCTAAAGTGTTTTAAGTTAATTAAGTGCCACTTTACAAGGATAGCAACACCGTGCTGAGGGCTGTGGTTCAGTGTCAGTTCCATGTCCATATGCAACCCTCCCAAAGTTAATTTCCTAATTGGATAAGCAGATGAGAGCACAGCCAGAACACAGGAGGCTGCTGGCATGCACTTGGCCATACCTCAGCATGTTCACATTATTCCATGTCCAAAAGCACTGATGCAGGCTGCTTTAAAAAATGAACACAGGCTTATTTCACCCCCAAGGAATGTAAAGTTCTCTTCAACATTTAACATTTGGTGAAAGCAGCAGTTTAACCTGTGCATTCCCTTAGCACGGGGGAAGGAGCCCTCTCCGCTCACCCCTTTTCTGGCCAGCTTCACTTCAGCACTCCATCACTGCTCTCTCTTTTACAGCAATTTACAAAGAGCTGTAATTCTCCCTGATCTTATACACCAAGTTGGACGGGGCTGGGAGCACCCTGGGATAGTGGAAGGTGTCGCTGCCCATGGCAGGGGGTGGGAACTGGGTGGTCTTTAGGGTCCCTTCCAACCCAAACCATTCTGTGATTCTATGATCTGCTCAGAGTGTACAAAATAGAATTTAACAGAAGAGCTCTGGATGAGTCAGCAATGCCCTCCTGTTCTCTGTCTTACCAGTGTTCAGCTTGAAGTTCAGACTTTTTGTGCTATTTTCCCACACTACTCGGGCAGATGCCACATCATCCCTGTGTCACTGGCTTCCAGGCAGCTGAGCACTTACTGCAGTCAGCTGCTGCTGGGAATCCACCACTCTCCACCAGGATCCAAAGCCCTAGAGAGGGAGTTTACAGCCTTCACACTGCTTGGAGGCTTTAATCCAAGAGCCAGACCTCTGCTGGACACAGAGCTGGAAGGTGGCTGCCTGGGAGGTTCCTCAGGTCCCCAGTGAGCAGCACAAGTGACCTGCCCACATCTTTTCCAGATGCTCAGCTATGGCAGGTACAGGGGATGGCTCCCCACACCCAAACCCAGGGTTTATTTAGAGTTCTCTCCCTCCTGCCATCCCTATTTTCCAATGGCAGCATCGTTTATTGACCCATCCCACTGAGAGGTTCTCACAATACCTTTGGACACTGGGCACAAACACCAGCCGTCCTCCAGCCATGTCACTCACCCTACAGCCACTGTGGTGTTAAAGCTTGGCCCAACTTTGCTGTCTCTGGGTCCTGTAAGTGCCCAATTCCTCAAATTCCTCATGGTCATCAATGGGTTCCTACATTAGCCCCAGAGGAAGGGGATGAGCTAATGGGAAGACTTTGCCCAGCACTTCCCAGGAAGCAGCACACGGCTCCTGAAAATGCTGAATGCTCCCTTCTGAGTCTCTGCTCCCTGCAGCTCCTCACCTGGCCACACAGCACAGAAACCCCCTCTCTGTAAACACAGAGACAAACGGAAAAGTTCATTTGTGCAAATCTCCATGAAGTTGGAAATAATCTGGATCACAATTTGTGCTTATGTAAATGTCAGCACACAAAAAACCAGGCTTGGATCAAAAAGACAAGTTGTAGTTAACACCCAGAGTAAAACACACACGTTCTTTTCTGACCTTCATCAGCTTTCTCTGGATATCTGCTGGACAAGAGAATTCCATCCATAAAAGTGACTGCAGAAATTAAAAATCCTCTGAAGTCCCAGATCAGTGCCTGCACGTACAAAGCCCTCCACTCCAAAGGGCACCCTCAGACCTCTCCATCAATTAGAGACCAGCAAAGAGCAAACCCCACACAACTTGTGCAATGAGCTAAAGAGCAACAATCAACTTTTAGAAAGAACAAAGCAAATGTACAGATTGGGCCACGTTTGGGACAACTCTCCTTGCCCAGAGAGGAGTAAGAGGGAGCCTGGTGTTACTTCTAGAATGGCACGGCAGAGAAACGTCATTCAGACAGAACGATTGCATCAAATCCCTCCTTTCCCAGAGCCAAGGCAGTGTTGTTGTGCTGTTTTCATGGCCAACCTTTACAGAGATAAATAAATACATGCACATAAAGCATGAGGGCTGCTGTACCACCGAGAGCTGCTATTTCCAATCTGCTTTACACTACATGACTCACAGAGCAAACCCACAGCAATGGTACGATCAGATTGCTCATTTCATCCATACAGAATGGAGCTTTTGAAGAGATTCAGGTTTTTAAAGATGGCTTCAACTCCCACTGAAATCCAGCCAAGTGCTATAACGCAGAAGAAATCCATAGCTGGCTGCACCCAGACTGGGTTCTAGCTTCCCTCTGTGGCCAAACACTTCCCGATGCTCTGTGAGGTGCAGGCTGCCCACATGCCACCCTAAGGGATACTTCATTCCATGATTTTGTAGCTGCTAAAGCACAGGTCAGATTTCAAATGAAACATGACCTTTTAGAACCAAAAGGGAAATCTCTCAGTGGGTCGTTGTGCAGGGAGCTTGGCCCAGAGCTGAGGAGGGGTTTGTGAGGCACCAGCACAAAACCACCCACATGAAAATCAAGAAGTGGTGAGCTCCTATTTGCACACTTGCAGCAGGCAGGAGATTTTAGAGGTGTTCCTCGAGTGCCCAGGATGAACGCTGATCAAGGCACAGAAAATTCCTGGCGGGGAAGCCAACCCAGCTGCTCCTCATCCTCAGTCCCTGGGACTGTCCCAGTGCCCCTGACTGCTTCCTTTCGGTGCTGGTGGGTGGTGGGGGGGTTCACCTGGCCCCCCACATCTTGCTGTAAACCCCAGCCCTGCTGGAGCACAGCACACAGCCAGCCCTCAGAGCACTGAGCACACAAAAGCACATGTACCAAATATACACTTGACCCAAAGTTACATAAGCGCTGTGGCAGAGCTATTTTTTAGCCAGACTGATCAGCGCTGCTATAAATCACCCCAGGATGCAGAGGCCAGACAAGATGTCACATTTATGTGCTCAGCTCTCTGCCTACCCCGAGAAAACGTTTGTGATATGCCAACATATCTATTCCCTCTCCGCCTCCCCTGGTGTGTAGGTGCATGACTGCTGCTCAGCACTGAGCAGGCTCCAGCACAGCGCTCCCCGTGCCCACAGCAGCCTGGGGACAGCACTGAGCTGTCCCTGCCCCTGCAGCTCCTCTCGCCAGCCCAGCCAGCGCCAAGAGCAGCCCCCAGGGCAGGGCAGGGCAGGGCAGGGCAGGGAGCCCATTAACCTCCCCAGAAGGGCAATAACCGATAACCTCAGCTCGCCCTCTGTGTGCCCAGGATGGCAGACTGCTGCATGATCACTCGTCCTGTCCTAGTCCAACGTCCTGGTGTAAGGGCTCTTACCTTGAGCTGCAGTTATTGCCCAAATAACTGCCCGAATCTTCCCGGAAACTTCTGCCCTAGCAGGATCCAGGAGCAGGGAATTTCACAGTGTGACTGCAAATAACATTCAACTTTCTACCTTATTCCTCGTTGTTCTTCTGCTTCACCTCTGTTTATCACCCACCAGTGCCGCTTCAGCATCTCGTGGTGCCAGGCACAGGCAGGACAGGCTTCTCACGCAAGTGTATAAAGCAGGAATATCAATAACACTTTCCTCCTCAGCTGAGTGCTCCAGGGCTGGCCCCAAAGGCGCTGCCCGAGCCAAGTGCTCTGGGAAAGCCTCGCTGCATCCCTGCACCTGCCTCTCCTCCCGGGCACAAAGGGACACCGGTTACAGCTCAGGTTCAGCACAGAGACACGGCACACAGCAGCTCCTGGCTCAGCACAGCACGGCACGGGGCGTGAGCCCCATATTCCAAACTCAGAGAAGGAATCACACTGACACTGCCAGAAACACCAACTCTGCTCGTTCCGACACACAGAAACTTGCAGGCATTAAAGCTACGGGGATTGGAAGCAATAAGCAAGACCCTTGATTGAAATTGCACCCCCAGTTGTGAATCTGTGGGGAACAACTTTAAAAAAATCTGCTTCCACAGTGAGTGTTTTAATTAGATACCTCACCTAGATTCCTTACATCTTTACAACGTGTTTCTCTATCCTGCACAGCATCTTTAAAACTCCCATTCTACATCTCAGAACTACTGAACCTGGTGAGATTTTAATAGAAATCCCTTTTCTGTGCTATAAAGAGAAGCATTACTTGAGATTTTAATTAGCAGTTGTCAGTGCTGAGCCATAGGAAATACTGAATAGTTTGCTTAACTTCTTAGAGAAAGTGCCTTTTGCTTTCTGACCTTCTGCACTCAAATGATGCAACACACTTGAGCCACTTAAAACTCCTTTCCAAACCCAGCTCTGTAGGAGTAAAAGCCATTCCCTCGATCGATACACACTGTGCTGCTCCGACCCGTGTTCGCCCCCTGCACACCCGGCTCGTTTGATGCAGAAATCGTGCCACTGTCATTTTCTGACCGCCGCTATAAATCTGAAAGGCAGCATTCTGTTATTACCATTTCCTTCCATCCTGTGCTAGGTACCCCGGGCTTTCAACACACACGGAACTTGGAAATCAGATGCTAAATCGATTCAGTGCGTTGAGACTCCGTTTGCACAATAACAGAGGGGAGAGCAGGGGTCCGTCATGCAAACTTCAGGCAAGGCGGGCACCTGCTCCGAGCCTCGATTCACCACCGACCCTACCCCAAAGGCATCACAGAACACGAGAACTATTCCTACCATTCAGCTGCCTGTAGACTATGTCTTCTAGGAGCGAGAGCCTCTTCAGCACTGCATCCTGGATGGAGCTGATGCCGTGGGCTGTCAAGTTGGCCACTTCTGCCCTGGGATGGATGTCATGGAAGGAGTCGCCGCTCTTGGTCGTGATGGGTCTGCACTTGGCCAGGAAGAGGACGAAGCCGGCCACGGCGATCAGGTTTAACACCAGCAGGACTTTGACTCTCCTCAAAGAAGCCATCAAACTTCCCGAGGGGCCCCGCCAGCCGCCGCGCTGCCGGCAGGGCTATGGGAGCGGGCCG
>VXBT01000529.1:0-99181 GCA_013400235.1 Oriolus oriolus
ATTGTAATTGAGAAACTTACTCTTTTCTCTTCTCTTCTTCTTCTCACTTCTCTCTTCGCTCTCTTCGCACCTCCACTTCTTTCTTGCTTCTTGCTCTTCTTCCACTCCCTCTTGTACTCTTACCCTCACCCACACACTCACTATCGTATTTCTTACCTGCATGCACTCTCTCTCTCTCACTTGCATCCACAGTCTCCCCTGCCCTGCTGTGAGCTGCAATAGCAGCTCCTTGCAGGGCCCCAATACCCACGCCCTTTGAAATAAACCTCATGCTCTAAGTCCATTCCACAGAGATCTCTCGTCATCATCAGTCCCGGAAGTCCCTAAACAGCTTTATTCTACACAGACCAAAATAGTATTTCAATAGAAACATCAGAGAATTATTTTTATAGTTGAGATTTAAGACAAAATACAAAAAACAAGATCTGGAACTATCCATGTGTAGTGGTTGGGTTGGTTTTTAATCCATCTTGATTATGATGCAGTTCAGTGCACAGGCTAAGGTAGAAATACACAAGTGAAACATAATTTGAAGGTGGCTTAAATATTCAAAAAGCTTAAATGCATCACCCATTAGACATTCTAAAGGTCACTGTAATGTGTTCGTTACATTAAGAAAAATTTAAGAAGACAGATGCAATTACTTGATCTGGGTTTGTTGTTTTTTTTCTTCCAGATATGTGATCTTTAGTGCTAAGAACCTCTGCTCTATGTCAGATTTAAGAGATGTTGACTTTTGCAACTCTCTGCAGCTGGACCACCAGCATCAGTTCCTGCAGAACCTAAAATTCTGCCTCCAAATACCACATGTCCAGCACTACCTTGAATGTTATCTCCAGTGGTAAGTATTTGTTGCGAAAAGATCTGGGAAGGTGCTGCTCCAAACTTATTTTACTACTGCTTGCAGGCAGTTTTGGACTGTCTCATTGACATTCACTGACTCGTGGCATCTTGGTTTATCTCCTTATCTGTGTTTAAAAGACATGAAATTTACATGTAAGTGCAAAATTTATTGAATTTGGCTCCATTTTAATGTCAAGAATGAATAAAGATCTTTACTGATCTCTCTAATCACTGGGAAAGAGTAGCCTTTTTATGATCTCTTGTCATTTAATAGTAAATGGTATGCACCATGCCCCAGGTCAAAGAAGACCTATCACTAACACACACAGTTAAAATTAAACCAAGCATTGTAAGTGTAGTATAAAATGCACGTTGATTCCCTTTTAATCTTTGTACTCCAGATTTGTATTTCTCAGCACTAGCTAGACAAAGTAAACTAAAAATATTCTTGTGGCTTATGAAGTCTTTGTCACATACATCCAGGATCACTTCTGCAAGTGGAAGTCTGACTCAAAAGAAACAGGTATGCCATTGTTTTGGCAGGTAAGTGGACAGTTATAAGCTCGACATTGGACAATAACAACATTAGATCCATCAGTTTAGCTAAACTTGTAAATGTTCTGAGAAAATGAAAGTGGGTCTTACCAATGCTGTTGCTGAACTTAGGTGAACTACTCCAGAGAGGGTAAAAGGAGAGTGACTTTAGAGACTTTTTGTCAGTCATGATATTGGAGCTGATGCTACAGGCGCAAGCTTTTCAATAAAGTGAGAGAAACATGATACTCCTCACAAAACCAACTGGCAACTTTTCGCACACCGGCTCTGGCTTAGGTTTTGATACAGCAAGTTATCTCAGTATGGGCTTTATAGACAGTTTGAGACACAAATGTTTAGTGCTAAGGGCATTCTCTTTGCTTGTAAAAGGAGAAAGAAGTCGGCTTCTGCATACTGTGCCTGTAGGGCAACAGGGAGGCAAGAAAAGGAGGTGGTGCCTTGGAGTACTCTCCATGCACCTGGGGACTGCTCCAGCAGAGTCCTGGTGATTAAAGTCCATTAAACTTGTCCTCTCTCCCTAAACACATAGAGCAAATGATTGAAAATGCTTGCTGACCTGAAGATTTTTGGAGTCATCTTGCTGGCATAGAGCAAGAGAAGAACCTGAAAGAACATGTTCAGTTCTACTGCAGGCTGTCTTGAGATGAAAGGTGTAGCTCTTTATTGAAGTTTTCTCACCTTTTGTAATGCACACTTCTGTCATTTCTTTGGGAAGAACAGGCCTGGAAATCAGTGTGGTGATACACAACTATTTCAGAACAGTATGGCTGATTTCCATGCATCTACTGAACACAGCAGGCCAGCCTGTGACAGTATGATTTTTTTTTCAGCAATTAGTTTATTGTCAGACCTTCTTGGAAGAACAGTGAATTTGTTAAATGACAATGTGAACATGCTCAGTGGCAATTTTGCATGGTTTGGGGAAAAGAGTGGCTGTGTGCTGAGATTTTGTGTGTTTAATCTCAAGTGAAAGACTGGAAATTCCTCCTGGCAAAAGAAGGCCAAATTGCTTATCCACTTTTCGGGGACAATTTCTTCTTTTTGTCCTTTAAGGAAACATTCTCATTCCTCAGGTGCAGTAAGAACCTGTAGGGTCAAGCAGCACCAACAGTGGTGCTCAGGAACAAAGGGCTGGGTCTGTCATTACTCATAGAGGCCCTTCATGTGTATCAGAGATCTGTGTGGCCTTTGCTAGCATGAGCATAGATGCTTCATGGTTTCCATGGAAATTTACTATTTCAAATCTTATCCTTTGCATATGGGCTGTTTGCTTTATTGTATCGAAGTACAGGGGCACCAATGTGAAAAGGTTTGGGACAGGCAAAAACACAGCATGGCAGGGGCTGCACCTTGCTGGAGGGACATCTTGGGGAGGAATTCTGGGTGTGGGAAGTAAGCTTGGAATGCACACATGCAGGGTTGAAAGTCACTGGGGCCAGTGTAAGAGTTTTTATAGTAAATAAAGCATTTGTGGTTTAGGTGAATTCAGAATGGAACTAGCTCCATTCTGTGGCTTGTGTGGGCTTGCCTGCAAACTGTAAGAGCCAAATCTACTTCTGCAAAATTGTTCCATCTGTGAGTAATTTCTGTCCCTTTCAAAGGGCCCAGGAACTATGTTTTGTTTTGTTTAATCTGTGGCCTAGCTAGTCCAAGATTTCAAAATCGATGAATCTGTTGTGGGATTTACCTGAATTGCCAGAGGTTTGTGTGGTGCTTAACTCCTGCCAATCTAGTTGTTACCCAGTTTTATCCCAGCTTGATGTTTTATTTTGGGGGAGTGAGAGGAAAAAATTTGGCTGCTTCAAAACAAAGGACTTTGCTGGCAACACAAACTGGAAGTGTAATTATTTACTGGATTTGTTTTCTCATCAGTAACATTCTGTCAGTCATTTTGTTGAACTGCTGACTAATGCATTTTAAAAACCAAAATTAAATATGCAGACATGATACACTCTTCTTATGTAGGCATATTAAACTCAGATTCTATAAAGTTAATTTGCTGAAACTTTACTTGGAACAGAAATGAGTGCTTTCTCTTAATAAATTAACATACTTTAGAGCCAAACAATCTCTCTCTTCTCTCCAGAAACTTAGATTCCCACAAATAAGTAGAGCACATGTGCCATGAGTTTCAGAGGGGAGTAAAAGACGCAAATGTGAGAAAGGGACTGCAGGGAGAGAGGTGATGACCAGGGTGCTTCCGCTTTCATGCAGTACCCCATGCTCTAAGAATGTATATGTGAATGTATATATTCTTCTAGATGTGAAGAACGAAATGGAGATGTATGGAGGAAATGTCCCATAGAAGATTAGCCTGGGCTGCCAAGTGGAGTTGCACAGCTGGTATTGGGACTGCCCTGTCAGACATTGCTTCTGGGGCAGTCCTGGGGATCCGTGGGCAGGTGCGAGCTCCCTGCAGGTGCAGGTCCTGCGGAGAGGAGGCAAGAGGCAGGGACCAGCCCTGCTTCCCTGTTGCTGCTCACAGATGTCCTGGCCCGTGGATGCTGCACAGTGTGTTGGAGACCACCACAGGCAGAGGGAACCAGCTCTTGGCATTCCTCAGGCTGCTGCAAATTCCCAGAGGAGGGCTGCATGCTTGCAAACACCAGCAACCACAGATTGTTGCAGGTCCCAAAGCCCTGGAAGAACACACGCTTTTCTGCACAGTAGTTTAACCACTTCAGCACACCTCCATGAGATTTCCAAATTTTCCTAAAGCTTCAGGTCCAAAAGTATACCTGTTTTTTCCAAAGCATATTACTACTTTAACATTTTATAATATGCGCTGTCAAATACTATTAAGCTTTCTAACTCCTTGTATTTGGTCTCTAAGTATCTCATCCAGTTGCTGGGACTTTCAGGAGGTAGTAATTTAGTCTTTTCCTATAACAATTGATATCCTGAGTCATGTTGATGTGGGTATTGCCAAATTTGGACTCTCCCAGATGCTATAGCTTGTCTCTTCTCCTTTCTTCTGAAGAAAAAGGTATCAGCTATTCTTTCAGTAAGTCTATATGACACTCTTATGATTTCCACCCATTAATTTCCCCCATAAATTTATAAACATGTGACAGCCCCCATAATTTCAAATAGTTTGTTTTTTCTTGGGTGCAGCTTTTCCCATTTCATCATAAGTCTTCTAACTGTCAGATTCCAGACCTCAGTTTAACAACATAATCTCATTTTGAAACTGACGTTACCAAAAACCTCTGTAGTGTCAAACTGTGATTTAGCGGTGTTGTCTTGCCATTCAACAGTGCCAACTACCTTCAGACTCTGACATCAAATTTGATGTTGAGTCTCAAATCTGCCATTTGAGTTGGCTGATTTATTATTCCTATATGACTTTCCACCGACTTTTTGAACCAGTTTCAGCAGGGCCTGTCAATTACAAAACCTACTTTCCTAGCAATTACTTAAACTGATGACTATTATACAACATCCCACTGTCAGACATCATCAGCTGTATAGTATCTGCCAAGAAAAATTTTGGTAAACAATCACGTAGTGATCTGTGACCTGTTTTCCAAAAAAGTTTTTTTCTGAGGTGTTAGAATAATAATGCGATTCCCAGTCAACAATACCCAAGTTTTGTAAAGGGACCAAATTTTTCCTGATAAGCAGTGTAAGCATTTTTGATGCTGGCTTGGCCTGAACCTCTGAAACACAGGACAAATTTTAATGTTTTAAATTGAAAACACAGTTGTGGATGAGACTTTCACTTTAGTTCTATTTGTGCAACATGATCTGCATGGCAATTCTTGCTGTTACAAAATAAAATTTTCCTTCTGTGAATATGAAAAAAGAAAAAGACCATATTTACTGAGTTAGAAGAGTGGGAAGTTCATGTTTTCTGCCTAGCAAACAAAACTGCATTATTTTTCCTAGCATACAGGAAGCAACTGAGAAAGATTGCTTAAGAAAAAGTTTCAGAGGCAATGTACAACACAAAATGCATGTTCAGCTCCTGATTATAAAGGTGATTACTGCTTTGGCTCTTAAAAATATTATTTTCCCTACACACACAAGCAGGTCCAATGCTTATGTGCTCTTCTGGCTTCATAATTAAGAAATCAAACTTATTCCTAGGTGATAAACACAGAAAATAGGAAGAAGAGTTGTAGAGTGTCTGGCAAGAAAGACTTTGGTAAACAATCATGTAGCAGTCTGAGATCTATTTTCCAGATCTGAAATAATGCTGGTTTTTTTATCTTCATGTTTTCACACAGTTGCATACTCTTACAGTATAAACTACGATCTTGCTGATCAGATTAAAAATCTGAACCTTTGCGGAATGATACTGATATCGACATACATTCTCATTTAGTGAGAGACATGATGCTTTCAATTGCTGCTGTGTCTCTTGAAGTTTTTAAAAAGCATATGGGGGCTCATCCCGAACAGTTAAGAAAATGTAATTACACATATCGTTAAAGGTATCTTCTGTTGCTCCCACTGAGAAATTTTTTAAAATTCAAACAACTCTTTAGCATGCACTTCTTTCTTTTAAGAGGGTTTTCCTTCACTTGGATACTTAAGCAGGACCAAACCTTAACTGCTAGAGAACATAAGGATCAAACCTTGGTGGCTGAATGATTCTCAGACTGCTATTTAAGAAGTAACATCACCCAAGAGATAACACCCTGCATCAGTGGAGTAAAATGGCCAAGGAACATCCCCAAGACAGAAAGTCCTGAAATCTACTAGTATCACTGCTGGTATGGGGAGTACTGCAACGTGGACAAAAACACAGTGTTTTCTTCTCAGCTGTTCTTGTTCTACACTTCAGTAGAGTTATTCCAGGTTTGTACTGAGCTGGTCAGATTGACCTTGCTAATTACTTTAGCCACAGCGTGACCTCCACCTAGAGCAGGCTGAAATCTAGGCCAGCAGCCAAGCAGCCTGTCTGTGCAAAAATAACATTTTCAGAATTCTCTCCCTGCTGATCTTTTCACTGCATGCTACAGTTACATTATTTTGCATTTCTTAGAATCTGAATAATGAGAACACATTGTCCGAATAATTTTGCTCTTTTTACTTTTGCTTTACTGTACTTTCAAGCTCACATCAAAATCTTATTCTTTAATATAAAATTTACTGTGTCAAGATTGAAAATACTGCAGAAGAATGGCTTTACTGAACATACTAGGAGGAAAAACCCACAGAAAGGTATTACTAGTTTAATTTTTTTTTGCAATCCTTGTGCTTGGCTTCATCACAAACGAAGTTTGAGGCATATCTTTTGGATAACATAGACCTACTTTTTTCTGTGATTATGAATAATGTAGATGTTGAACCAAGAAGAAGGGAAAACATCTTAGTTCTGCACAATTAGCACTTGCATGCATTTAAAGAAGAAAAAACATTTAAGATGCAAACTTGGTAATGAAACAAGTGAAAATTTAAACTTTATTAAACTTACCTCTTGGCAGTTTCCATTAATTCATTTCAATTTGTTTTGCTTTTATTGCTGTAGTGAACTGAAAATGCATTGAGATGAATGAGAATATGGCCCTTTCTGATGTCCATAATCATGTATTCCGAGTGTATAGTAACCATTAGGTCTGACTCCAGAAGTCTGGTTTCAAAACTATCACAGGGACAAACTAAAAAACAACCAAATGTCTTATGTCTATTGATACACAGAAACCATGTCCGTTGCAAGACACTGTTGTGATTTTTTCACAAGAACAGTAGAAGAGTTCATCTGGAGGGGTTATTCTCCCGATCAGATGAGCTCTAATCCTGTTTTAATCTCAGTGGGCTATATTAAACAAAAGCAGAAGGTCTGGATGTTAGAACAGATTAGCCTTGACCTCACTGAGATCAGACTTAATAAGTAATCAGGTGTACATAAATTGCCATCAACCAGGGCTTCCAACGATGCATTGTGGGTAGCCATAGAGGGACAAAGTAAAACTTCCTTGTACTACAGAGCAAATGAGAAATTCCAGCAACCACTGCACTGCCAAACTGTGCTGAAAGGCATACAGTTCATAGTAAGTTCCCCTCTCTCTATCAAATATTTTACTGTTCCTTAAGGCTGAAAATTTACTTCCTGTAGGTATTGAGAAAGGATGACGACAAAAAGCTCAGGTGGGAGCTGCAAAAGACTAAGTGTTTAGAGTGTGTAAAAACTTTACAATACCATCAGTAAAAGACAAACTATATAACAGATGACACTTTTTAAAAACTCAGTAGATTCACCATGATTTCCAGAAGAAACTCTCTCAAGCAGCCACTCATCATCTGATTCTCATTTGTATTTTTATTGCTGCAAAACCTGTTACATATGACTGTGGACAATCTTCAGTCCAATACCCTGCTATACCACCTAATTTTGCATATGGCAGTACATTAAAAGGGCAGTATGTTAAAAGGGCAGTATATTAAAAAGCTTATTAGAAGTCCGCTCAGAGAGCTCTATGAGATTTTACTCATCTGAGAAACATGAAAATTCAGGTACACTGTTAAATAAAGACACTAAATTTTCATTTCATTTGTGTATTGTACAACTGGCCTTTGTTTAGTCCCATTTGCAACCAAGTTTTTAACTATTCTCTTTTTCAAACTTGTGATATAAAGGTTTTTTTCGGCAGTGGTCATGTTACAGTGAATCCAGTTTCAAAGGATTGGTCCAAAACCTTACCCATGTAAAGGGAAGCACTGAACTGGTCTCTCCACCAGAGCTGTCTTTTACAGACGGTGTAGCTGACATAACACAGTGTCTCATATACTGGCTAATTCAACAGAAATGGGAATCATGCATTCCCCCTGGTCCAGCTCAGCTTTCCTCTGCCAGATGATCTACTGTTGTGCAAATGTGACCCTAATCATCACAGAACTTCAGCCTAGTGGCTGAATCTGCATTTTCCTTTTTTTTTTTTAACACAGGTACTATTTATACTATTTTCTACTCGCAGAGTATAAACCTCAAAAAGCATGCTTTGTAAATAAATAATAGATAGCTTCAAAATTATATTTATTGAATACTCTGTAATTAGCTCTAATTTTAATACTTGGGCTATGGTTTTCCTTTCCATGTTTTTATTTGCATTCTCTGTTTCCATGTTCAATATCATCGTCTTTTTAAAAAATATTAATTTTATTTTGGAACATATATAGAATCACCTTAATCTTTACTTCAGCCTTACAGAGAGATGTACCATGTCTCTTTGTTATATTTCTAAATGTAGCACTGGTGACTAAAAAATTTAATTTCCTTTGTAAGTGCAAACTTACTTCAAATTTTGGCAATACTAATTTTATTACTAACTGCACAGGTATAAATTCCATGCTTGGCAAATTCTTTTTTCTCCTTTTCCTTGTTATCCTTTCCCTTTCCTTTCCCCTCCCCCTTTGCTTTTCTTTCTCTTTGTCCTTTCCTTGTATGTTCTGTTACTCTTACAGAATTTTCCATACATTTATCTCTATAGTAAGGTCTTGTCACTTTCCTAAAAGATTAGGCATAAGAAAATGCCAGGCCTGCTATGTGTTCAAGTCCTTCAGTGCTACTAATTTCACTAACAAATCTCTTCCCCTTTTTTTTTTATGAGGATGTCTTGGCACATGCAAATTTGTTAGCCAGTTTACAGTTTTAGCAGCTTTGTGAAACATATTATTGCTGAAAAAGCAACACAGAGACAGATAGCATTACTAAACTGACTGGAAAAATAAAATAGCTTTGATATCTGTAAACAAGAATATGGTTTCCCATTTGTCCCATCAACCTAGTATATTAAAAGAATTTTCTTATCCTCCTGTGTCTGAAGACAGTCACCCAAGACAGTATTTTTTCATCTCATCTACCTGTCTGCTCATATGCTTGTCTGATCTCTTTTTCAACAGGCTTCAGCCATGCTGCTTTGCAATTTTATGACAAGAGATCGCCTGCTTAACTGCTAGCAGCTGTCCCAGCCTCAGCATATCTGCTCTGGAGTGGTGGGGTGTAAGCCACAGCTTACAATTACCATCTGAAGATCTGGTTCATCTCTGACCATATCAGAAGCTTAGAGCTTGTAACAGTTGCTTGTTATTCCAGATGCCCTCTTCGGAGCGGTATTTCATCACTGACAGCTGTGTTTTTTCACCCTGAGCTGTGCCTTGGGTACTCAGCCTTATGCCTACCCTAGGGGGTGTCACCTCTTCAAGGGCAAGCAGCAGAAGTCCCTTGCTGTGCAAGCAGTAACTGTGGTGAGAGCACTCTGCTGATTCTAAGCCTGTCAGCACTGCAGTGGGAAGAGAGCTCTGCAGGTTCGAATCCCCTGGGTCAATGCCTGCAGAGTAAAACTGGGGAGGAAGAGGAGCAGCACAGAAATGTTTCTCTGTTCCTTCCAGAGAATTAGAAATACGTAAAACAACATATGTGTAGTAGTGGCCGGATTCTTATTGCTTCCTGTGAAGGTAGCTTCTTATTGTATTCTGATACTGTATTTTGATAATGATTATCAAGTTAGTAAGACAAATATAAAAAAATGCCAAGGAATTCAAGACAGAAGGAGAAGTGTGAGACAGAGGTACAGAGATGACTTAACACTTTTTTTATTCAATAGGCCTCTGGTCCACACTAGGTTATTTTTATTACTGTTATTGCTGTTGTTGGCTCTTTCTTTCTAAGCTACAAACACACAGGAAGAAAGCTTCATCTTCTCAGTTATGAAATATGAACAGACTTCTTTACAATCCACATCTGCTGCTCCACTGGCTGCTGATCAGTGGCTGGAGTCCATCTTCAACAGGACACATACAGCAGAGATGTCTCTAGTGAATTTCTTATTTTTAAAGAGCACTGGAAATAAACATTGGCATCTGGTTTCTTGCCAGCTTGATTCAGAAAATAGTAGAAGAGTTACAGCAGGTTAAACCAGGCATTCAGCTACAGAATGGGGTCAGAACAAAGGTTCTTAATCAGAAAAAGCAGTGGCAATCACAGAGGTTTTGTGTAGTAAAGTTCTAATTAGTACCCAAAACACTTGGGGGTCATGATTTCTTTCGTCACACAGGTATCACAAAAAGTGTATAAACATACATACACATGCACACACACACACAGAGACAGAGAAGAAGAAAGTACTTTTTTACTGCAGATGGGAAACGCAGAGCGATTTCCTAAATCAAGCCATCAAAAGTAGCTAGGTTATGGTAATTGTCTATGTTGGTACTCATAATCCATGGCAGAGCTGAGGGGAAAAATGCCTTCCACTAGGGTAGCACGCTTTACTGTGCATTTTCTTCTAATAAACAGCAGGTAGTTATTGCAGTTCAGTGTGTGCACAGGAATTTCTTTAGCTACTCTTCTTCACTTGGAGATAAAACTGTTCCCACTGGCATCTCTGAGAGAGGCCTCTTCCCCTTCTTCTCCAAATACTTAGCAGAAGTCTCAAGAGACGTCTCCCAGCTCCCTGTCCATCTGTTCATGGCTTCTTAAAGCAATTGGGAAAAAAGTCTGTCTCTGCTACTAGCCACGAGGTATCAGTAACTGCTGTGTACACTGTGCACTGTGAACTAGTCACTGAAACGCTCCTTGCACTGTAGATGCTCTTGTGAGGTTACCTTCCTGTGTCTGCAAGCCATCGGACAAGTTTTGTTTCATTTGTGAATGCAGGAAGCTCTGTGGGCAGCTCTACTAAAATGGTTGTCCTGAAGACGGCTTGATATAGGAGCTGTGTCTTACCACTCCTGCATCCCAGAAAGGGCTGGACATTGCCTGCTGGAGTGGAAATTATGTAAATATGGGACTGGGGCTCTGGAAGTATATGTGTCTGTTTTTTAGGCTTTCTTCTTTGCAAAAGGGTCTAGGGACTGCACAACCTTCAGGAGACCTGCAGCTGCGAGGCTTTCGAAGGTTTGCCTGTGCCTATTGAGTTCCTCGGCCTAAAAGTTGTTTTGCTTATGCTTTCCATAGGGTCTAGGATTTGGCTCTTCTAAGAAATTTTTGGGAATTGTAGAGAAAACTGTCACCTTATTTTCTATGTCTTTTATAAGAGAGTCTGTCAGTACTCTCCTTTGTGGAACCTGTCCCTGGATGAACTATGCTGTAGAAAGGCACATTCCCCTTCACCAGGAAGAGGAGCCTTATGTAACTTCTCCTCACTGATTGCACAGATGCATTCAAAAAGCCCTGTATAATTTATTCATCCTCTCATATGCATAGCTCCAACAGCACTGACATGATGTGGCATTTTTGCAAGTGGTGTGGAAGTTAGTATGAATTAATTGTCCAGGTGGTCAGGCTGGATTTTGAGCTGCCAGCAACCTTCACCCAGTTGCAGATCAGCACAGCAAGCAGTGGTGGGAAATAGCTTTGCTTTTTAAGGTCCTACTTTGCTGCTTCATTGCTCTTTTTGCTGCTGTTAGCTGAATGGTAGCCATTTAGAAAGACGTCCACTGCAGGTGTTTGAATTGCTTTTAAAACGATGTTTCAGTCTTTACCTTCAAGTGGAGGTACCTCTCTCTTCCAGTGCCCCGCCATGTCCTGCCATTCTCCTTGAAGAGGTGCTCCTGGGGCTCCCAAAAGAATCATGGAACAGGCAGAGTGGGCAAGAGAAAGGACAGAGCAGATGCCAGACTGTAAGTTAGTGTGGCACTACACTGCAGGTACATCTGTACTGGCTGTGCCATGGAGTACGCTCTTGGGCATATGTTTCAGTCTGTTTTCCCTTCTCTTAGTCCAGTATGATTTAAGATCAGCAGCTCACTGACACCACTAGTGACAGTGTGTGCAGAGATGTTTTTGCAGTTTATCTAGATGTAGATTTGCTGAATGTTTTGCGGACCGCTAGCAGCAGAGTTTTGGTACCACACTTCTCAGCTCCTGGGTACTCACTGAATGCATCTCATGTTGCTCTGCTGTAGCTTTACTGCTTTACCTGTGAGAGGGATACTTCTGTGAACAGCAGTCATGCCTTGGATTTGCACTGCAGACATACCTCTGCTGGGAGAGGTATTAGAGTTGTTAGAAATGCCATATACTGCATGAATTAACATTACATTTTGGAAGATCCACTTGGGATAAAGAGACCTTAACAAAAAACAAAACAAAATTAATTCACAGCATTTGCCATCCGCATAATGATTCTACCCATAACAAGAACTGGATCCTAGTAGGATGAAAAAGCATTTAGTTTTAAAATGATGATCTACCTGCTTTATACACAAACAAGGAAAACCACCCAAGACAAAAATACTTTGGTTTTTTCTAATAAATATCCTGTTCTTCTATACATGCAAGCCTTTTTCTTAACCACTTTTTCCCTTGGTTAATAGCCTGGTATATAGCATGTTCAATAATTCAAGACTGAGCTAAAAATGGGTTTGGTCTACTTTCTTGGAATATCCTCTGGGAGTACGGAGAAGAGAACTGGAGAAGCACTTATTTCATGCTGCAGCTGTATATTTAACTGCTTTCTTTCTCACTCAAGTGGCATCTGCATTCTCACAGCTGAGGTAATGGAGGAAGTTAGGGCTCTTAAGTGCATCCGTGAGTCGTGGGAGGTGATTATCACAGCAGCCAGAAATTTACCTCCTTTGCGCCAGGCAGTTCCTTGTGTGGACTATTTCTGATTAAGGTGTCCACACTTCAACAGACGTCATCATCTATTTACTAAGGTCTTGATTAAAAAGTTAATTAATTAATCAACGGATGGAGGCCTTCATGTGTCTGAGGGAATGGAGGCTGCTATATGATTTGCCTTATTTCTGCAGC
This sequence comes from Oriolus oriolus, assembly GCA_013400235.1. Taxonomy (NCBI): domain Eukaryota; kingdom Metazoa; phylum Chordata; class Aves; order Passeriformes; family Corvidae; genus Oriolus; species Oriolus oriolus. The sequence goes on from VXBT01000529.1 coordinate 13,103, forward strand.
ATACCTATACAGGTGGAAGATAGCACAAGCATTGTCACAAGAGGCTACTTCCGGCTGATCAGTTCTCCAGTGGTAATGCTTATGCTTGGGTAACCAGTAAATTACTTATTTCCTTCAGAAAAGTCTCCTTGAAACCAGCCTTTTCCTTCAATTTATTATGGGCTGGCTTAGCCGCAATCACAGAGTAAGTCAACCCAAGCAGCACAAGGAAAGTGTAAGTTGCAGGATGTAAAAGACAATGAAGATCAAGAAGACTCTGTTCTAACCCAGTCCGTACCTTCAGTGTGAAAGACCATCCTACTTCCTTGACAGGGCATTTCAGCCACTTACCTCTGAACACCAGGACAAGGGAAAATGGAGCTCTGCTCTCTAGCATAGCCATATAAACTTGCATAGCACTTAATCAGGGGATAAATCAGTTACTGAAAGCAAAATTACAGGAGCCCATGACCCATTACACTGAGGTTCTGACTCCTGGGACTTATATATTCAGTGCAGAAAAAACCCGTGTCAGTGACAGCTAAAGAATCATGTCAAACCAGCTCAACTCTCTTCAAGCCCATAGAGCTAACAGCAAATATGTATTTAACATTTTTATAAGGCATGCAGCTTTTCACAGTAGAGGAAATATGAAGAACAGGTACAGTGCAGACATATGACCTTTGGCAATGTGACCACTGAGCACAGTTTTGAGGTAAAAATCCAAAATACATTAATGGCTTCCAAAATAATAAGATTAAAGAAATGCAGAAAAATGCAGGTATTTTTTAGTATATTTTTCACCAACTGACCCAAAATCCTTGTAGAAATGCAAGTAGGTTAAATATTAGCAGGTGGAATGTTGATAGTTACAGCCTGTGCCTCCTCAAAATTTACCAGCAGAGCACTGGCAGATAAAGCGTTTTGCAATGCTGAGAAGATGAACTTAGAAGGCCTAGTTCTTTTCCACCAGTAAGAAACATGATGCTTTAAATTTTGCCAATTACTTTTTTATGATCATTGTTAATAAGTAATACCACAAAGACATGATTGAGGGTGACATACACTGCATCTAAGCTTTTAAACTATTATGAATGCTACAGAGACTCCATCTTCTGTATCTTATTCAGCACCTTATGTTAGCCTGATGAAGCCTCATTCCATTTTGTCTCGGTCTTTTCCTACTCTTTCAAGCTTCAGAAACCTTACCAAGTCTGCCTGCCTTTCACCAATGGCAACAAATGCAAGAAAGCTGTTAACAGAATATAGTAAGATTAATAATCATGCCAGTTTGCCAGAGAGGCAACTGAGAAGTCTGCAAAGAGAGTCCAAAGTAAATTCCCTCATGACACAGGAAGAAAACAACCACCTCAGCATGAAAGGTCAAAGGTTCATTGAAACCAGTGGCTGAAGAGTGCTGCTTGAGGAAGAGCCAGCTCACAGCAGCACTTCCCCAGTATGCTCTCCCAGAGAGCAGTGTTTTCATGCTCAAGGACATATTCAGATGTTCTTTTTTTTCCCTTTCCATTTAATGGTCTCAATGATTTTGTTTTTCATGAACTTCTGCCCTCTTCCCCTAAGCCCATTAAAATTACCTCATGGCTGTGAGCTCCACAGCTTTATTCATGAGAGAGGTAAAAAAATTGGTGAGGTTTTAGCTTTATGCCTTCTGTTTCACATCTTCCTTCAACAGAAGAGGTGTAGATACCTGCCTTTCATATCACTCACAAGGATGCCATAGCATCCCCACTCATCTCTTTTTCAGGCTGAAGTGCATGATATGTCCTAGTTCTTCAACAGCCTAGAAGAAGGAAAGTTTCTCCTTATGCAACAAGAGTATAAAATTGAAAATGCTAGACAAAGTTGTCTTCAGTATTTCCTCAGTCTTGTTTTAAAAGGACAAACTCCAGAAGGCAGTTTCTTTCCTGTAAAGCTTTAGCTAAACAGTGCCAGATGGGATTGCACTTCCTGAGGTGTTAACAAGGACATGGCCTGTCCTCTCCAACAGCACAGGCCCCACTGCTTTCAGACAGCAACAGTTCAGTCTGTGCTATTGATCTGGAAGTGTCACTTACCACATGGGGACAAGCTGTTTTATCCCAGGGATATAAATAACAATCTGAGCATATGGAGAAGAGAGTGCTCTTGGTCTAGAATGGTCTAGCTTCATATTTATAAGCTTAGTTTTTAACATCTGGTCTAGCTCACAGGGACCAAGAGCATGTCCTGAGATATTGTTCCTTCTGATGTTCTTCTTCAGTCTTCTGGTGCTTAGCTCTTGTAGGTTTCAGCATTGACCTTGTACTCTTACTCAAGGTGAAGGCCACTCTCGCACAGACATTGCTGTTAGGAAATATGATTCTCTGTTACCTCACAAAACTGCGTTACCTTGACTAAGGGAAGAAAAAAAATCTGGCTTCCGGGCCCAACTGAATCCGTAGATATGATAATTTTAAAGTGCTTATTTGGCGAATAACTTATCAGCTACAAGCCAGGAAAAAATCAGGCTGCTAACAAATTTTGCCATCAGCATTCAGCTACACTGCAACTTGTGAGTGGGAATAAACTGTAACCTTCTGAAAACCTGTATTACTTATTAACAATGATCATAAAAAAGTCTACAGCTAAACCAGTAAAATTTCAGGCGTAAAAACCTTAGTGCATTTCCCAGAAACTTCAGAAAAAGTACTTTGTCGTTCATAAGAAAATTTATGTGTAACATAAATGTTGACCACACATTCACTGTTCTCGTCTGTGTCTGTACATTCACGTGTTGCATACTTTTAACATTATTTCTTAGGACAAATGATAACTTTCAGACAGAGAGGCAGTATTGCTGTTGTTGTGCTATTTTGGTTTGACACATTTGCACAGGAAAATATGCATTTATTACATACATGGTATTCACTCTCTAGTTCTTACTAAGCAACCCATTTCTTGGCATAGTATGAAAGTTCACATTCTCAGGAAGATATGAGGAATCCAGGATGATGGATATTGGGGAACAGGTAAGGAAGGAGAAAGCAAAAGTGTGTTTTACTCATCTTTAGGCTTAAGGTTTTGATTGATATTGCTGAGAAACTCCCATCATGTCAAGCGAAGTACAGGTTAGAAGATCTTTGCATGGTTTGAGCTGGATCTAGATAACCCTCCATCTACCTCTCTCAATCTTCAGGAAACTTTTGCTTATGTTTCTATTTTCAGGCCTGAAAGTTAAAGAGTTAGATTAAAACTGTGCATTTAAATAATTTGTTATCATGTGTCCACAAGTTACTTCATCCAGTCCTTTAACTATAGATGGTAGACCGTACACTCCTCTGCAAGGCAGCATTTCAAATGCTGCACTGTTTCTGCCTGCACATGCTGTCCAGGTGTGTCTGTCTCCTTCAGTGGTAGGATAGCAGTGCCCTGGGCATGACAAAAGGGCGGTTTCCTGCCACAAGAAGAGCCACCATACCCTTCCATGGCTGGGCATCCCTTTTGCCATCTTCACCAGGGACTTGGGAGTGCTGTTGGAGGCAATGCGCACTTGCAGCTCAGAAAGCTCTTTGTATCCTGGGCTATATCCAAAGCAGTGTGGACAGCAGGAGTCCTCTGCTCTGCTCTGGTGAGACCCCACCTGGAGTGCTGCATTCAGGGAATGACTTCAGGCTGAAAGAGAGTAGGCTGAGACTAGATAGTAGGAAAAAATTCTTGACTGTGAGGGTGATGAGGCTCTGGAACAGGATGCCCAGAGAAGTCGTGGATGCCCCATCACTGGAAGTATTTAAGGTCAGGTTCGATGGGGCTCTGAGCAACCTGGTCTAGTGGAAGGTATGCATATCCACGGCAGGGGGTTTGGAGCTAGGGGGCCTTTAAGGTCTCTTCCAACCCAGGCTATTCTGTGATTCTATGGAACAGTGTGTAAATGTCCATCACCGGGCTTTCTCTGGGTGCAGCGTGGACTGCTGTTGTAGACATCAAGGTCCTTCAGTCACCAGGGAGATAAGCAGATTAAGGCTATTACTGCAGGCAGTAAAGATGTACCGAACCTTCAAAATTTGAAAAAGCCTGAAATGTTTTTTTTCTCGTGAACTACTTTTTGTGCAGAGACACCCGCGCCTCTCCGACTGCAGCGCGATCATCTGCAGCGTTCTACCACCACCCAGCGGGGGTCGCGGGGACAGCCCGGGACCGGGGACCGCCGGGTGCATCCCTGCAGAACCACCTCCCACTGGCCCGGGGGATTCCTGCAGAGCTCCTGTTCCCGCGGACCCAGGGGTTCGTTCGCCCGCCGTGGGCACGCGTAGCCCCCATCAGTATTGGCTGGGCGTACACACCCACACTCAGAGAACACGGGGCTCCTATGTAAAAAGTGTGTTTCCTGTCTTTTTCATGTGCAGTGGCCAATGATGCAAGTTTTGATTGTTGGTGGTTGTAATAATACTACTAATAACAGCATTAATAATGATGATGACAATGATAATATTGATGATGATGATGATGATGATAATAATAATAATAATAATAACAGCAACAACAACAACAAAACCAACAATAATGTTGGCAGTTTGGGGCAGGTGTTGTTTGCTTTGGTCATTTGGCAGTTTTGTTTTTTGTAGGGTTTTGGGGTTGGGTTGGGTTGGGTTGGGTTCCGGTAGCTTTTTTGGATGGGGATGGGTTGGTTGGCTGGGGTTTTTTATGTACTTTGTCACAGAAGAAATAACGGGCCTTTGGAATTTCATGTGGTGAGTTGGCCTAGTGATACATTTTTGAAATTTTCAGTTATTCAGCATTGAGTCCTGTTACTGGTTTTTCATCCTCTAGCCACTTCTTAGTCTAAGCTGTAGAAATGGCTACTTCAGCAGTCCCACCTGGAAGCCATGTGTACTGAATGAGAATACAGGACCATATTTTCCTGCTGGTTGCTAGCATTCTCTGGTGGTTAAAGCACTCACAACAGGTAGAAAGTTGCTTTTTTGCCCCAGCAAACTGAAAATCAGTGATGAGCTTGGGGCATCCTGCACACAGCTCCCACAATATTATGTGTTCGCAAAGAAATGCCCTTTCACTGAAACACCTCTGCCCCGAAACCAGGAGATGTATTGCCTTGCAGTAGGCTGCACCAAAGCATTGCACTGGTCTGTGTGTAAAGCTTGGTAGCCACAGTAATAAAAGGATCTGTTAGATTTCTTCTGGCTTCTTAACATGAAGCTGACAGAACTGGCCAGATGCTGAAGCAGCATATGGGGACCAAAAGAATGATCATATTACATCAGACCAAAGGTCTATCCTGCTTAGTGGTTCTGTTTCCGAGTGTAACCAATAGCAGATGCCTCAGGAAGACTGCAACAATGCAGGCATGTACTGCTGCTTTTACACATTGCACACTTGTTCCCTGAAGATCTTACTGGTCTCTGAACCTGACTGAGAACATTGGCATTTTGTAGCCCTCTGCACTTCAGCTTCTCTTCCTTGCCACAGGCAAACTTTTAATGCCCATTGCTGGCAGAGTTACGGAGTTCCAGTTTGATTGTATTCTTTGTGCTTTGAAGCACTCAGTTCCTGTTCACACTTAATGCATTTTCAGAAGAGATGGTAAACAAACTCCTTTTCCGGCTGCAGATGATGTTACAGATTTCTTTTATACTCTCTTTTTCATTCCCTTATGAAGTGAAACATCTAACCAAATAGTTTTTCACATGTGGAAACCATCATACCTAGGATGACCCTTACTACACTTTTATTTTCCTAGCATTCCTTTTTTTTCCTAGTACCTTTTTTTCAGCTGGGGAACTCTGGACTGGACCAGAAATATCATTAGAATTGTGTCTGAATGAATGAACTGCACGCAGCAAATGGAATCCATTCCTTTGTGGAAGGGTGTTCTGGGTGAAGACCAACAAAAAAAAAGAGGCATGTGGGACACAATCCACTATTCCAGATAATAAAGCACGACATAAGTTTGGAAGGTGGCAAAAGTGGTTTAAAGCCTCCAACGGGTAGGTATAGGAGAAACACAGAATACAAGTGCGTTTTTTACAGTGATTTCTCTGCTGAAATAAGAAATAAAATACACAAGAAAACTGTTTTCTGGAATGCTCTCTTTATGTCTCAAGCCTGCATTGTGACACCACTTCAGGTTTGGCAGGTTAACACATCTACAAATTTACAGGTCCACTGCATCTGAGAGAACATAATTGCACACAGTGAAGCACACAGGAATTACTTATTTGTTATGCAGATAAGTAAAAACTTCTTTCTTGTCATGGCATATTTTTCGCTTTAAATGGAACACCATGGTTCTTGAAATAAGTTTTTCTGTGCACAGATTGAAAAAATTTCCTCTTAAGTGCTGTCTGCTTCCAAAGATGGTTCTTTTTCTTCTTAACAGGCACCGAGGCACATAGGAATATCACACTTTGAAAATTGGAACTACTGGGGTAGTCACACTTACGTTTGCTGATTTTCTCTCTTTCATTTATTAAAGAAACATCAGCTACAACAGCAATACTCTGTTCTGAAAAAGTAGACCCCTACCACATAAGGAAAAAAATAATTCCCTTGGACTGTAACTCAGGGGAGGACTGTAACCTTCTACCTCTTACTTTCAGCTTCAGGAACCTGCTTAATATTGTAAACATGTAAGTGCTGTACTACACAATGGAGCCTTTTGGAAGCAACATGTCATCCCTGCCCTGTTAACAGCAGCAAGGGAAAGTCCTAATTCCTGCAGTCATATGTGCAAAGTCAGGGACTTTAAGGAAGGCTGTTATAAAAAATATCCAGATAACAAGATCGCTTACTTCCCTACTCTTGAGAAACTGTCATACTAGAAACTACTAGCTTTCTCTGTGAAGTCCTATTGAACTGTTCCCTGCAGTATTATGCAAAACATTCCACCAAGAACTGAGACTCAAAAAGAAATATCTGAGCTCAAAGAGGTCATAAAGCATGTATTTGAAGTAGGGCATTAGTGGCTCGAGGGAGCAGACATGATTCTCTTAACCATGGGATTTGAGGCAGGAAGAAAACAGACATCTAATAACACTGGGGATACAGATAAACTAGACAACAGATCAAAACTGCCACAGACAAGAAACATGGTATCTTCCAGAAAAAACTGTTTCATAGAAGAAGATTGGCGAGATGAGTTGGACAATAAAATAGCCTTAATATCATGCAGAAGGTCAAGGCCATCTCACATCTAATATCCAGGGTCATAATTTCAACTACCACCATGTTGCAGGGAGGAAAATAAATTCTCAGTATTCCCATCCTGCAAAAAAAACCCCAAATCCAATGCAATTTAAAATTAAAAAAAAAAAATAAATGTAGAGGAGTGGAAGAAAGGGTGGCTTTTTTTGGCAAACGAGCACGATATAAAAAACCCCAAAGATATATGAATGGAAAAGTTATACTTCTGTGTATCTCTGGCTCACTCTTTTCACTGATTTCCCTTGAATCATGTAAGTATATTTGAAGAAAGTCCATGCTGCCAAAGAGCTGTGGACTCTAGAGTGCCCATGAGGAACACAAGCAGAGAACAGAAGGTACACTCTGTGTGGAGAGAACCAGAAAGGGGGACTTCTTCCAGTGTTAGTAACATTTATGATTGGAGTTTGGCCTGGGAATTGAAAGATTTATTTTGCAAGCTCTGTGGTGCAGGGAAAAAAAAGGGAGTTGAAACTGATCTCTTCTGAAAATACAAGTTAATATCTTAGGATCATTATCAAACTTACTAACTCCAAACTACACTTGTCTTAGTCATGAAAAGGTGGGAGACTTAATAGAGTAAAAATTATGTAAGGCTTATAAATGCACATTGTGTGTCAAGCCTGCAAGTTGTTAGAATTCTGGCCTTTATTCCAGTACGCATCTAAATGTATTCAAACAAGTTGATAAATAAATTAGATGTATTATGGGTAATATCACTGGCACATTTAACTAAGTAACTGTCTGTGTTAAACAGTGATTTTCAAACAGTTTAACATCCTATACCAAAATGGATCACCATGTATAAAGGTACTGTCAGTTCAGACAAGGTAAATACTTCACCTTTTTTGATTCATAGGGAATGGTGTTAAGACAGTTATTTCTCAAACTCTGGATAAAAGGAATGTCAAAACAAGCCTGTATTTGCAATCATGCTGTGTGACTTTCCTGATCCATTTCTTATCCAGTGTTTAGAGAAGACTCAGCACATTTGAGGTGGGAGGAGGAAGGAGAGGGAAGAAGCTTTATATTGTCTGGGAGTCTGCAGCCAAACAAATGTACATCCCGACTGATTTAAAGGGTAATTTAGTTTGGAGCTTTTCACTCAGCACCTGGCAAAAGATAAACCAGAATAAGACATTAAAGAAAGCTCATAAAGGAGCACCCTAAACTCCTGTATCTTCTCTGTGCTATATTCCTCTAGGAATTTTTGTTTAATAAGTGTCCACATCTTTGTCTTCAAGGGTCCCCTGAAATGTGATTCTGCTTGTCTAAAACACAAACAAAATCTCCAGGGGTCTGTACATGGCAGGCTGAAGTTTTAGAGTTGCTAGCCAGGGATCAAGAAATGAACCCCACTGTAAGTCAAGGACTCACCTCTACAGATTTGTTAACTGCTGCTGTTTCACCAAAGCTCAAAGTAGTGTGTAGCATGCACACACAGTGATTACTGGAGGGAAGGTGAACCCAGTTGTTCAGTACCACCCACTGCTCAGGGATAATGTAGGTTTTTAACGACTTCATCTTCCAGTGCAAGATGTTTAGTGACCTTGATCTTGATAGCTCAAAAGCTGCACACTAGAGACAAAAGGCATGTTATGTGTGTTATTCGTGTTTCTCAGTGCACCCTTACAAGGAAGCACCGTGTGGCACAGTGGAGACCCAAGAAGTGACACAGGAGTCCCATAGCAGCTTTGCAATTCAGTCAACACCAGAGCAGGCTATTCTGAACGAAAGGAGAAGGATAAAAAGCTGAGCTGTTAATACCTGCTAAGAAGCTCCAGTGCTCCGTTTGCTGTGCGAGAACTGAGCACGACAGAGGTGCCTGTCACCAGAATAGCTGGGAGCTGAAGCCCACTGCCGCACCCATCCTGTCCTCTCCTACGCAACCTGGGCTATTCACGCACACTGATTACAGCGCGTTGCTTTTGGAAAGCCTCATGGAGCAGGTCTGCACTGCCCAGGGGCATGCAGACCAGGACAGAATAAAGCGCAAAGGTTAACAGCTTTGCTGATTAGAGCAGCTGTAATCGAGTTAAGGACCACGCTTGTTATTCCCTTAAGGTTGCGCTTGACTTAAATCACAAGCAAGTCAATGTGTGGCTCTCCCCTTATCTCTGCCTGAGGAAGGGTAAAAAGCTCCTGTCACCTTAAGAGCACTTGTGAATATCTTCCTGTTGTGAGCCACCCGAGTGTAATAAGGCTACCAGACCCTGTCTGCCAGAGCACCTTCAGATAACTCTCTTCAGCTGTCTGCAGGGAAAGTGTCAAGGCTAACACAAAAACACATAAAATAGGCTTTCACAGGAGATGTGTGATCCTGCAGTGGGGGGAGGTCAGGGCGGCTGGGGAAAGGGCCGTAAAAATCTCTAATGAGCAATGGCTTCTGCAGGGAAGAAGACAGGGACAGAAGAAAAGCCACAAGCAGCTGCAAAATCCCTTGATGTGGTTACAGCCGTGAACCCAAAACTAAGTTTGTTTCTTTCATGGTGGTCATGAAAGAAGGAGATACAGCACATCGTGCACACCCATTGTGTCTACCACTGTCAGTTTCTGAATATCTTACTGTTCATGAAAGTGGGAACAAATCACAAGATTTTATTTATTGCTGATATGGTTACCAATAATGCTTTCAAATCTGGAATTTTGAGAAAGACTACAAATCTGCTACATTTTCTTGGAAATTTCCCATTTTGCTGCCAACTGGATTTTGGCAGCAGTTGAAAAAAATCATGTTTGTAAAATAAAAGTAGGAGTTTTAAAATGATGATTTCACCACTTGCTTACACATCCATTTTCATTTTGGGCATACCTATGCTTTATACATAGAGAGATAATTAAGCTTCTTCTGTCCATATTGAAACAAAAACACCCCAGAAGATACCGAAAGACGGGATCTGACATTTCCCCATCACTTTTAAGATATTCTAAAACCAGAGATTTAAGAGAGATTTTGGAATTAAAAGAAAATGTAGACAGACATTTTTATACATACACACAGGTGCAGAAATACATGCACACACATCTCTGCCCACAAATGCATACCACATGTTAAAAAGATATTAAAATATGTATGTTTCACACTGTTTGAAAACAACTGCCATGCTAATAATGTCTCAGCAGCTTCACTGTAAACTTCATCCTTTGTAACCTGGTATGACAAACCTTTGCATTATTTCAGAGATACAATACTGTTTTTTCATGCTGATATACTCCTTACACTCTTACACTTTTATACAGTCCATACACTTTTATATATTGTCAGGAATAAGGACAACTCTTATTTTAATTTTTAAAAAATTGTTTATTACAAGAAAAATAATTTGGAAAAATAACAGCATGCGAATTCTTAATTTAAAACAATATAAAAACCCCGGGATCGCAGGATCGGAGACTCTTGGTGCCAAAGTGGCTATGTGCCCACGGCAGAAATCTTCAGCGCTGGATTTACCTCAGCTAATCCGAGGCAAAATTCTCTTAAAATAGAAAAAGGTCTCTGAACAGAGATAGGCCTATGACCCCTCCCCCCATTTACCCAGCGCTAGGGGAGCAGATGCAGGAAGATGTGTTCACCAGCTTCACCACATGGAAAAAGAGGAAGAGGGCTCTGGGACCCTACTTTTATACCCTCTTGGCCCTTCCCAGGATTCCCCACTGTCCCGCCCCCCATGGCACAAGATGATTGGTGAATTTCAAGGTACATCGCAAGTTCCTTTCACCGATGGATCATTTGCTGCGGAGGGACATTGGTCCGCAGAGAGCAATGGAAACTTCACAATTAAAAGGTATTTAACAATTTAACTATCTCAACAACTTTAATAACTATTAACTTGGTCATAAGATGATTTTTATATGCAAAAACCAATTACCTAATTTCATATATGACATATATTCCTTAATGGTTATTCCCCCTCTTAAAAATGCTGCTTTGAAATCAAGGCTCTCATGCCAGCTTTCTGTTATGCCAGCAAATAAATCCTTAAATTATTTCCATATTAACTTATGGATCGTCTGTTCATGGTTAATTTATCTCCATCCTTTCATGCCAGTCGCTTAGAACACCCCACCTATATTTCACCACACCTATCTACATTGTCTTTTTTTCTCAGTGGTACTGATTTCCTGAGCAAACACTGAAACTGACTGCTCCTTGAAGACCCCAGGTGATGGCAGCTCTGAGGGATGTACATGAATCCTTGGGAAAGAAAATCAAGCTGTCAGGTAACATTTAAACTGCTGGTTCTGAAAGCTTAGCAATAGCACATGTGGGACTCCATCTATTTCAAACGTGGTTTAGAAAAGCTTCACAGCAGATCTCACCTTGCAAAGGACTGTTTTGGTGGTCTGAACATCAGCATTGCCTACAATGGCTTTGTGATGTGGCTTATCCTTCATGAACACTGTTCAGCGCTGTAAGAGGCTAGTAGACTACACCACCAGTAGCAGATTGCCAGGAAGGTAATGACCATCTAATCAGAGAGTTCAAAGTGTTCCTTTATAAGTATATTGATCCCTTATCTTATCTTCCTGCAGACTCCAGCAGTGCAAGGGAAACTGGGAAGCTAGCTCCTGGTTTTATTGTGATCCTGGTCATTCTAAGAGTCATTTCCTTGTCTTTCAGGGAGATAAAGAGGCATATATTGTGTGGGCAGAAGCGTCTGTGTTCTTGTCAATGACATAGGCCACAGAGGTCAATGGCACTCAGGCAAGCCTGCTTGAAAGCCCCTATAAATTTTCAAAGGTGAACGAGGCAGATTTGGAGACTGGATGTATTCTCCCTGTGCAGGAGGAAATATAAAAATGCCGCTCTGTAAGGGGAAACAGAATATTAAGCCTCATAAAGGCCTTTAAGAGGCTATATAGCCTCTCCAGTGGAGGAAGAATTCTGCTCACCCAGATTTTGTTTTACTGGAAGGACACATAGAAGGGCACTTGATATTAATGCGTAGAACACAAGTGAGCCACCAAGGCAAGAGCAAAAGCTTTCTTTCATACTCCTCTTCTAACCCCATTCCTCTTTTGTCAACACCTATTTAGATGCAACTCCTTTAGAAGAGGCATTTTGTCATGACATGGTGATGAACACTTTTGCTATACCTCCTTTCCAGACGTCTCTCACTCTCTGTTTCAAAATAAAAGTGGATACAGAAAGTGTCCACAAAGAGGACACAAAGAAATACATATAGTTTCACTCTGTTTAGGAATAGATGCACTGTTGCATGAGCTATGAATCCAGATTAGGTTATGCTCTATGTTTCATAAAAACTATTCTTGTCAGAAAAGACTTTGGGACTCCATTCTAAAGCAACACACTAAGGCAGGTCATAAAACATCTTGACTAGCTCATCTGGATATACAAATATTCCTCTCTTTTTTCTATTAATGGAATAATACTGGATATTTAAATAAATTTTTATATGACTATGTAGTAATACATACATTGAAGAAGTGCAGTGAAAACAGAAATGTTTGGTATGCAAGGAGATGGGGAGCCTTTTTTGCCTTACTCTCTTTGGAGTGTGCCCAAACCACTTTTCATCCATACATTCTGAAGCCCTAGCCAGCAGCACAGTTTTGTTGCCATTTTTCACAGTGACAGCGAGTCTGAAAGACAATTGTGAGATTCTTCAAAAACTGTCTCAAAAATATAGAGAATAGGAAACTGAACTTGGGTTTTCAGATTCCTGAATAATTTAACCCCATCCGACGCTGCCACATATTTTGATAATTTTGATTTTCTTGGAATATCTGTGATCTCCTTAAAAACACATTTAAGTCAGTAACTGCTCATAAGCCAGTCCTGCAATCGTATGCAAAAACCCCTTTGAAAAAAAGTAACCATCAAAGAAGGATACCACAAATCTTAAGACCTGCTCAGGGTCTCCTCTAGGATCTAGTCTCAGCATTGTAAGAAAATGCACTACATTGATCTGTATTTTCTATATTTGTTTTAGTTTATCGGAAACTGGGACCTGCAAAGTTTCCTTCACCTTCAGTGATAACAGGAGCATATTCCTACGAGGGGCACTCCATTCATTTCATATTGGCTAAATCTATTGGGTTGTAATGTTGCTTTGCTTCTTCTGTTCATTCCTCAGCATATACGAGGACCAGTGCTTGCTTCTTCCTGATCAGCCATACACATTTAAAAATGTTTGGGATGGCTCTCTAGCAAGGTCAAGTGTGATCTGCAGAGATGCAGCTAGAGTGAGGAAATGATGAGAGAGACAAAGGGTAAACCACAGAATAACAGATGGAATATTTGGGACATGTTTTAAAAAATCTGTAGTTTCCAGGAAACTCAGTCGGAGACCAAACTGAAAAATTTCCAAGCAAAAAGACAGTACATATGCACATGGTACTCGTCTGCTGTAGTTTAAGACAGGTGTCACAGATTTTCTGAGGATAGATGAGGACTATTTGGAAGTGGACAATTTCCCAGCCCCTGTAACCCCGCAGGCTGAGACTATTAAGATACTGGATACCACTGGCTCACAGTACAACTTTGAGCCTCCTTTACAGCACTGATGGAAGATTTGTCAAAACTGGAATTGTTTTCTATCTTGTCAAACTTTCTTATTTTAAATGGAGAGAAAAGTAGGGATGCAGACCAAGAGAAGGCCTGTTTCTCCCACCATGGCAAACATGGTTGATGTACATAGCACGTCTACATTTAACTAAAGTAAATAACCCAATGGGTTCTCTTGGGAGACCATTACATGTCTGGGATGTCAACAGAGGGTTTGAACTAAGAAAAACAAGAAGTGAATCAGGGTTGAAGGCAACAGTCATGTAAGCAACAGACATGTAGATCTTCACATTTATTAAATCTTATGAATAAGCTAATTTAGAATGATAAATGTCCTAAACACAAATACGTATATCACAGAGAAGGCACAGACAGAATGGCACAGCATATCTTAGTTTAGTTTCCTCTGAGCTTTTGCAATATCATTTACAGATGAGAATTCGAGGCCAATATATAAGATGTAAAAAATAATCACATTTTGAAGAAAAGGAGACATACAGCTGAATGACCTTTCCCACAGCTACTTTTCTTTGACTTCAGGAGTCAGAGCAACACTGAAGAAATAATTTGTTCTGTAGAGTAACCATTCGTCAGAAACAAGCAGGAGGGACAATAAATTGCAAAGCAAGGTCAGAGCAATTTTGCTTCCAATTTCTCTGATTCAGTGACAATATGTTTTCTTTTGTCAAAGGAAAGAAGGAAGGAAACTTTATTCAAAAATAAAAATACAGAGAGCAAGACACAGCAGTATTTCTGTGAGGGTGAATTCTCAGATGTTAAGAAGAATGATCCACTCATATTGGTTTTTGAAGAGATTAAATATCTGCATCTCCTTCAGTTAAAGGGATTGTTTTGCAGGAGGATTCTTAGTTCTCTGACTTCTAGATGCTTACACTTTTCTTCCATTCCCTTCAACTTGTAGACAATATAACCTTATTTCCTTAGGTGGGATCAACCAATTAGCATGTATAGCACACATCTCTACTCAAAATAGTTCAGGTTGCCTGATTGGAAAAGATAGGAAGATGGAAAGAAGCACTCTTGCAGACAATGCATTATTTTGTTATTTATTGTTTTGCTATAACTATTTTGATAGGTGATAAATTATGCCTTAATGGTATTTGCTTCTCTGAAGTCCGTGAAGTGAGTATGAGGTGACATACTAGAAGGTAGATATCCAAGACTGGACAAGATGGGTCTGAGCTCTATGGAAAGAAATTTGTTCTCACTGGTCTTAGGCCCTTGTACAGTGTCATGGCGGGCTTAAGCAATTTTAGAACAGCTTTTTTGCATAGCATGGCTGGATGATTTGTAATGTCCGAGCTTCATGAATGTTAAGTTCTTCCAGAATCCTATAATTGGTTTATGAAATTTCTCATCTGCAGGATTATGACTCTGTAAAGGAGCTTATGTTAGTCAAATCTGCATGTTGGTGAGTCGGTTTAGCTCGTGCCATCCATTACATAGAATCGACTTGCTAATCTAACATAGATATAAATTCTAAAATTAACCTAAACTTTAGAATGAATCTAAATTTACCCCAATAACAACTTCGGGTGATCCACGCAGCCTACCTGTAAAGTAAGTTTTATCACACATTGTCAACACTAATTTATTTTTAAACCTGCTACAAGCAATCTGGCCATTGAATAACTAAATATAAAAAGGTTTTTATCTCCGACATTCATTTTTCCACTGTTACTACATAACAAACTGAAAAGTATAATTTTCCAGAAAAGCATAATTATAGCTAGATTTGAGGTTTGGTAGTTGTGGCATCTTTTCAGAAAATAACTTTGGGGACTGGAAAAAATCATCCAGAAGTGAACAGTTCACCCACTTTCTGGGAAACATGATTGTAAGTTGTGTAATCAGACAGAATGCAATTTAATGATCTATTGTAGCATACATATATTTAAAGTGTTCTATATTGCTTTTTTTGTTTGTTTCTCTTTCACTGTAATTCAGCATAAAAATAATTTCAAATCAGTGTTTCAAATTCAGGAATAGAAACAGCTAAGCATAATTTCCAATGCAAGCCTGGAAGCAAGGTGAAAGGCAGTCAACAGTATCAAAGTCTGTCTGTATCTACCTGAGACTGTGGCCCAAGAGCATTAAAATGCGTGACCATTTTTCCACGACTAGTGAAGCTAAGTATGTTATAAGATGGCAATAGTTAAGGATTTTTTTCAGCCTGAACAGTGCCAATATCAGGATTTGTGGCTACAGTCATAAGTAGTGCAACAACAATGCTGTGGGTCTACACTGTCCTGAACTGATGTGTGCAATGCTTGCTCGGGCTTTTGCTCTGCATCACAACATCTGAATGCTCCATCACCTGTCCTTGATAGGGGGTCTCCTGAAGCTGGGACCTGAAATTGTTTTCATGTAATAGGACTGGTTCTGAATACTGCAAGCATGATCATAAGAAATTATATTAAACAATGCCACAGCTTTATTTTTTTGACAAATTGTTTTGTATGCTTTGCTAGGAAAAGCCCATGAGGCTGCCTTCCAAATACTTCACTGTGATGGCTGTGTGCACCATACTGTATGCACTTATATGTGACAAGTACTTGGCCAATAAACAGAAAGTCTAACACAGACAGAATATTTTCTGCCAAAATAAGCCCAAGCAAATACTTGTCTCTTGCTGAATTTCAACAGGGGAGAAATTCCAGCCAGGGTGACTTAACTGTTGAACAAATGTAAACAGCACTTGGGGGTCTGAGAGCCTGATTCATGATTTTGGACAAAAACCAGCAAAAAGCAACACCCCACCCATCTGTGCACCATTACAAATTGGCAGGACTAAATTCCAGATCCCCACTTGCCCAGCTGATTTTGGCAATGCTTCGGCTTGGTGTGGCATGGCAACAAAGCAAAGCCTGCTACAAGTCCTTCTTTATCAAGGAGGTAGGTGTTAGATGTCTCAAACCTCCATGTACCACTCTGCCTTTAAACAATGCAAGCACACATAAAAAACAATAGTGATGGCATGATGCACAGAGATAACTATATCACCAATCTCAGTCCAATTCCCAGTGGAAAAATAAATTTACCACAAAAAAAAAAAAACCCATGAAAAACAAACAAACAAACAAAACCCAAAACAAAATAAAACCCCACTAAAATTATCACTAATTAATGACGTAGTTACTAAATTCTGGAGACTGAAAAAACCCATAACAGACCTAGGCATTCTCCCCAGACAAGCACTGAAGTGAAATAAAACTCTGGAAACCATTACATTCTCCTGTATCCTTGTATTTGGACTTCTCTTTTGTCCTGCAGCCCACTGAGGCTTGCATTTTCTTTCAAATTAGGTATAGAAAGTGTCTCTTTCTGGTGACCTCACCATGAGATTATGAATATGCAAGAAACAGAATCAGAGGAGACAAGGTTCCCACTGTTTTCAGGCTCTTCACCACAGTGTTGCACAAAAAGCCGAGCCAATATTGCCTCCTTTTGCCAGCAGAGGACGGCACCTCATCTGCTCAAGCGAGACCTGCTGCCTTAGTGGCAATCGCTAAGGTTTCCCTTGCAAACCAGTGATACTTGCTCTGCTTTCTAGAATTTCAGGGGAAAGAAATCCAGCAAGATTATCTTTTATTACTTTGACTTGGCCTATAAGCCTACTTACTTTATTTACTTGTAGAGGGCCTTTTTTATTCCAGGGAAGGTTTTCCTTTGTGAATTTATTGCATGAAATGATAGTACACACTATGGAGATGGATGTCTCTCTGCAGAATAGCCATGGCACAGACCATGAAGGCTGTAGTTTAAGGTCCAGTTCTGAGGAAACATTGGCATGCACTGCCATGGGAGCTGGGATCTCAGCAGCTACAGGACCAGTCATATCCCATGAATAGTTTCTGGGCAGTGTTTTATACTGTGCGTGTGTACATCACTTTGTCCTGGTGTTTTGCAATCAGGTGATCATTCTCAGCCTGCCATAGCTATGTGACTCATACTTATCTATTTGATATACTTCTTAGCACACCTGTGTGAAAAATGTATTCTTATTCTCATATGGAAGGGGACTCAAGCAGAACTTAGGGTAGGATTCACTTCAAAACAGCTGTTCAAAAATCAGCATTTTCCTATTTCAATGAAGGTAACGCTGGCATTTTCAGGTTTCGGTTCAGCATCATGATACAAGCATTTCTACTGTACAAGTAATTTCTCTTTTAAACTGTTTCTCATTCATTTTGTCTGTCATTCAAACATTTTCTCATTCAAAATCAGACCAAGAGAGCTGACTCAGATCATACATTTTACTTTCAGACAAATAAAAGAGGCAATATTGGTCCTACCATAAATGGCTAGTCCAGCAGCTCACAGGAGGTCTGTGATGCTGCAAACAGTCACCCTGAGGTTTCTTGTGGCCTAGATCAGAGGCTTAACCACTGAGATACCCAAACCTTTAGTAATTATCTGGTACATACAAGTTGCCTTAGAAAATCAAGCCAAATGATGTATTGTGGGAATATATCACAAACCATGTATGAGGAAAGCTACTGAGATAGAGGCATTTTAAATAGTTGTACAGACTCATAGCTCCACAGAATTCATTATTTCCTCTTTAGTCCTATCAATGGTACTAAGAAAGATTTCTGAATGAAAAATACAGATTGGGCCTCCACAAGAGCATAAAATTAAAATCACATTTTCTTCCCATTTTTATGTATTTTCAGTGTACCTACATAAAAGCTACTGAATTTATTGACCCGGAGTTTGAATTTACCTATATATCAAATGCACACAGAAATAATGGCTTTGTTTCTGCAGTGTGAACTTGCCAGTTTTAACTTGCTTCAGTACTGGTCTGGGGAGAATATCTAAGTCTATTCAGGGTCTGTTAAGAGTTGTGAAACTAGGAACAAAGGCAACAATTAGTGAGACTTGTAGGGCTTTTTTGTGACAAACATATTTTTCCTCTGGGAATAGGACTGAGATCAAACAGTTTCTGTGTAAGGAATTTTATAGGCATTAAAACACAGCAACTCTTCTGGAGTGGATTCAGACCTACAAACAAAAAGATGCGTGGCACTATTTCCAATCTCTTTATGTTGCGATTTCTTTTGAAAACACAGTTCAACACCATACCCCATCACAATTTATGGGTATTTTTTATTTTCATAATAAAATTGCCAAAAATCAGAGCTCAAAATGTGTGAGATTTGACAAGTAGTACTGCAATTTTTAAACATCGACATTATTTTAATGAACACAGTTAATATAATACTAAGCTAGGCAGTAACTAGTTTCTTCCTAAACCTCTATGTCATCATAGATGATTTGGTAGCCAAGTATTGGCAAAATCCCGTAAAAGTACATATCAGAAGTACTCCTTTTCTTTAATAAAATCAAATTAAAACAGTCATTAATAGATTCTAAGGGTGAAAAATCATAACAAAAAGCAAGAAAAATTAAGTACTTTAGATTAAATATACTTTAGATCAAATAAAATTTAGATTAAAAATGAATAACATTTGAGGCCTGACTGAGCTGTCTGTGATAGCTGAACTGTATTTGTCAAACTCAAAGTTTTTAAACTTGAATTGAATACTCAGCACTGCTGAAAGGGGTACTGTGTGAGCTGTGCTCAGCTTGACTAATAGAGGCCAAATAGAAGGTGAGGGGTCATTTATAAGGTTGAATAAAACTACAAAGAAACCAACTCCTCTTTAAAACTGTCAGAAATTCTAATTTTGGGTAGTAGAAAATCAGGCCACTTAAGAAATCAGGCTACTCCAGGGTCCTTAGAAATACAGGAAACATTGAACTACTTAATAAATTTGCCTATGAACACTGAATTGGGAGGAGCTGCGAATCCCTCAGGAGTAGAGAGGACCTGCAGAGGGACGTCGACAAATTGGAGAGCTGGGCAATCACCAACCATATGAAGTTTAACAAGGGAATGTGCCAGATTCTGCACCTTGGATGGGGTAACCCTGGTTGTGTGTAAAGCCTGGGGAAAGAGAAATTGGAAAGCAGTGTGATCAAAAAGGATCTGGGGGTCCTGGTTGATGGCAAGTTGAACATGAGTCAGCAGTGCCCTGGCAGCCAGGAGGGCCAAGCGTGTCCTGGGGGGCACCAGGCACAGCATCACCAGCNAAGAAGCCATACAAGGAGTGGCTGCGGTCCCTTGGTCTGTTCAGCCTGGAGAAGGGGAGACTGAGGGGAGACCTAGTGGTCTTCAAATCCTCACGAGGGGAAGCAGAGGGGCAAGTGCTGATGTCTTCATTCTCATGACCAGTGACAGGACCCGAGGAAATGTCCTGAAGCTGTGTGAGGGGATGTTTTGGTTGAATATTGGGAAAAGGTTCTTCCCCCAGAGGGTGTTTGGGCACTGGAACAGCTCCCCAGGGAAGTGGTCACAGCACCAGCCTGATAAAGTTCAAGAAGCATTTGGGCAATGCTCTCAGGCACATGGGGTGGTTCTTGGGCTGTCTTGTGCAGAGCCACGAGATGGACTTGATGACCCTGATGGGTCGCTTCCAATTCAGCATTTCTATGATTCTGTGACTGACCTCAGAATGAAAGGCAGGTGCATTGCTGACATGGGAAAGAAAGGTAAAGGCAGGAGAAAGAAGTAGGACAGATAAGAGCGGTTGGAGCCTGGGGTGCTTGGAGGAAACCTAACCTTGTAAGGCAGAGACAGTTTTGCATCAAGCAGTTTCTTGCTGTGGACAGCATCCCTTTTTAACCGTCCTGTCTCAATGGATGAACATTACCTATGAGAAATATAGAAATAGCTATCTTATTTATAATCAGTTTAAAGCCTTGTCATTTTGGTTATAGCTCTGTTTCAATGAGCCTCGACCATCTGGTGTTAATCGAGATGTTTGAACACCTCATGAAAAACAAACTCATGAATGTCTGTTTCACACATCTGAAGTACTTCCAAGTACAGTTAAGTAGCAGTGGGTTTTGCTGCTAAAATTGCAAAGCAGAAATACCCTTTGGTGACTTTGGGGTGGGGGATTTTTTGTTTGCTTTTTGTTTATTTGGTTTGGGTTTGGGTTTTGTTTATCTTATATTCTTAAAAATCCAACAGCTTGTATTAACTTCACCTTTTCTGCTCCAGGGCTCTCTCACATCGGCTTCCTCCATCTGCAGTTTCATAACACAACAAGTCCAGCATTCATGTAGATGTTCAAAAGGCAAGAGAAGCAGGTAAGGGTTATGAAATGCTCAGAAATAAATTAGTATGGAGCTTCTCCAACCTGACTCAGCATGGTATTTGTATTCATGTTCTATTCAGGAAAGTTGCATGCTCATAAGGAGAACCCTATCCTTGTACAATAGTCTTTAAGTATCTTTAGTTAGTTTAACAAAGTTACCAAAGAGCAAAAACACAGGCCGAAGCTGTATTTGGCTTTGAAATATATGGCATTATTTATTTTTTTGTCAGCAAAAATTCTTGTTCAAAAGGAATGTTGCCATCAGCAAACACTTGACATTTAAAAAAAACAAAAAACCAGTTCAAATTATTTCCAGCATGTTCAAGGGGTGAAGATGAAGTTTCTTGCATTTGGTTGGAAGATGTCAGTAGGGGCAGCAACATGTTAAATTGATGAAAAGTCATCTGGGAAATCAAAATTAGTACAACCTATACCAACACCTTGAAACAGCAAGGACAGATATATAATTTGTCTCTAAGGAAAGTATTTAATGATATTCAATGGTATATTCAAATCCTGATTTTCCCAGATAATGAGACATTACAAATGCGAGATACAGGAGCCAAAATACTAAAGTTCTTTGTATTTTTACCAAGAATACCTTTCTGATGAAATCCAGCAAGGAGCATTGGTCAGCGTAGTGACTGTAATGCTATGAAGAAGAATGTTGAAATTGAAACAAGACCCTCAAAATTGTATTGTCTATCCCTGAATGCACAAACTCATAATTCTATTTCGCTACAGGGAAGGGCTTTCCTGTTATCCAGGTGCACAGGTAAAGCATTTGTCTGTGGGGAAGCCTGCCAGCCAGCTGGCATACCTGACGTGATCTGTCCTGCCCTCCACACCTGGGAAGTGCTGGTGGGATACACATTGACATAACTGGGGAGGAAGCAAGCTGTCTCTTCTCTGACTGAGCTTTCTAAACAGATCCGTTCCTCTACTCAGAGGTGGCCCTCTTTCCCCCCAGGCCATTTCTTCACCACTCCACACTCTGCAACTTGACTGTAGTCTCAGCCTGATACAAAATCCTTGCTTTGCTCTGAACCTAATAATTTGTGTGGAGAATGCTTTTCTTTCAAACCCTGCAGGCACATAGCTGATGCCAGCAGTTTATTAAAATTGGTCTGATTATTCCAGCTGGAATTTGAAGATAGATGAGTTTGCTTTGTCTAATTTTGAAAACCATCTTACAAATCAGAGATTTGAAAGATGGACTTAGGTTTAAATGTTTTTGAGTTCCTCTTGTGATGAATTGCAGTAAAATGTTATAGAGAAGGTGAAAAGAAGTTAGAATGAAACACAGCAAACATGGTGAAGGGTAGAGAAGAGTGCTGTGAAAACTGAAAGAGAGATGAAGAGATGTTCCAATTTTAATGTTGAGCAGAGGTGGTGTAGCCAGGGAAGGATTTTCCACCAATATGGAGCAGATGAAACCCAGACTGTACTTCATCAGAAGAATGGCAGGGTAGAGGTCGAAGCAAAGAAGTGTAATGCAAAGGCTTTTACTACAGATCATGATTTACAAACTTTAAAAACATCAATTTAAAAACATACATCCAAGATGGCTGCCATAGTTCTAAGCACAGGCAAATATCTCCAAGGAATTGACAATTACCAGCCTCTGAACCCATGCCTGTTTTAGTCAAGGTGAGTCTACCCTTGAAATATCACAACAAAGAGCTACACCAGCTGGTGCACCTCCCGCTCTCCCCAGACCAGCCTCTTCTGCTCCTGTGTCTAGAGGCTGTGTGGGCACCACTTTGCTTCATCGCATGCCAACAACCCCTTAGTCCTCCAGCATTCACTCCTGACTTCTGTAACAAAATACCTTGCTCCTTGCTGCATTTGCTGTGTTGCAGCACACACTGTTTATGACAGATAGTTTTCTGTGGTAGCCACCCATAAAACCTCATCTATAATTTTGTAGTCAGGGTCTGCTGAGGGGAATTCACACTGGAAAGGTTTCAGAGAGAAGAGTTCTAGCAGAGCTAGGCAAGAATATCAGAGCAAGGCTGAGAGGGATGTAGCTGGTGTATGCATAATCTGTGGGAGAAGCATAATTTCTAAAGAAGTTCAGCTCAGGGGAAAAAAAATGTTATGAGACAGTCATTTCTCTGGATATCATCTGGGAATTACAGCAGTCCTCATAATCTGAGTAACAAGTCTCTGGGAGCAGCCTACCCATTACAGCTGTGAAGACCAAAACCCTAACTACTCTACATCTGCACCTTAATAAATCTATGAAAAACAGTAAGAAACAGCAGCTGCAGGGAATTGCTTGATGACAGCAATCTGTTTGTTGGTGAGATCTTACAAATTAAGAAGTGACCTTTTTTGCATTTTCTTCCATAGGAAGAATGACAAATAACTAAACATCTGCACGTAATTTTTGAGATTTATCAATTGATTTTTTCTTAATATAGCTAATGCACTACATTCATGTGACATATTTCTTTGTTTTGATAAATGTCACATAACATTACATGATCTTCTGTATGCATTAGATCTTATTTCTGCAACCAAGCAACCATTAGAGCTCATTTTTGCAACTTCTTTTTTGCACTCTCATCCAAAATTTCAAGTTTGCCAGACAATACCTACTTTCCATAAAATTATTTTATTGCCTTCAGTAATTGCACAAAATGGAAACTAATTACTGACAGAGTCCCGCCTGAGGTTCGTTACCATTTCAGGCAAGACTCAAAAACCTATTTTATGTACTGGTACAACATTGGCTGTTTTCCCCTGTACTCTCTGAATCTTCCCTAATGACTGAAGATGTATTACACTGTACCTTCAGTAGATTAGACAGCTCCTCAGCAACATTCCTTTGAAAATCATGCGAGTAAACAAGTTAGTTCCTGCAGATATAAGGTGTTTAACATCAGAAGTCGCTGTTAAATATCCTCTTGGATTAGTGCTGGAAATGGAAGGATTTTATTGTCACTTGAAGAATCAAATACATCACCCAGCTGGTTTCCAAATGCAGAACCCAGAATTCCATATGGATTGAAAGCTGAGTGTCTCAGCTAACCCATCCTGTGAATCTGCCATTGTTCTCTGATAAACACCAGACCAGAAAAAAATTGATATTCTTAAATGATAACCCAATACATCCCAAGTGTTAGAGTTTGCCAGGGGTTCAGGAAGACATGTTGAATCTGTTGTGTTTCCACTACTTTCTGTTTGTAGGCATATCTCTTCTTCTAGACATCATCACGACTGGGAAGTGCTTTAAAATAGAGAAGCAATTAGAAAGGAAAGAAGAGGCACATTTGCAATTAAATGGATCTTTGTTTACTGGTGGAAGTGGAGTTCTGTTAGCGTCACTGTTTTTCACTATTCTGAAATGTATACGCACCACTTTTGCTCTTTAATGAAGTTCATTGGACAGCAGCTTCTGGGATATTTTTCCTTTTTCTGATTTAATTACTTTTTCCTGTTTCCCTTTTTGTCTTTGTAGTTGATTTAGTGCCATACAGTGTCCCAGATGGTCAGTCTGGGAAACAGACACGGACATTTTCAAAGAGACAATGTTGATTCCCTTTGGACTCAGAATGACCTACTCCTCCCACCGCCCCCATCACCACTCATTCACAGATTTTAATCCCCAATAAACACAGGATTTAAATATGGGAAGAAAGGTGGGCCACAACTTGAAACCAGCTAAGGACACAGGGAACCATGGCTGGCATTGGCAGAATATCATTTAGTGGGGTCTGGTACCATTGTCTGCAGCACAGATAAAACCAGCTGGCCATGTCATGCTTGACAAGAACTAGACAAGGGAGGGAGGATCATATGTGAATAGGAAGTGGTATGAAAGGAGATGAAGAAAGAAAGCTGACATGCTCAAGACAAGGTCTGAGAAAGCGAAAAGTGATGAAAGCCTTCCTGGCTATGCCAACAACAGCAAAATCATCATTGCTTTCTGCCCTTGGGCAAAATATAGAAATAAAAAGAGCTTCGGAATAAACTTGCCACAGAGGAAATACAGGTACCGTATACTACAAGGTACTAACTTTCTTGACTGCACACAACTGTCTTATGGATATTTCTTTAAAACCAGATACACATCAGTAGAAAGTCCACCTTCATTAATTTATCACTCATTCTGAAATGGCAATTTTAGTACTACATAAGAAAATAGGGATCTGCCTTTAATTCGTGCTCTTGAAACTGAGAAAAGTGAAAGAAAGAGAGATTTGATCTCAAAACCAGATAGTTTTACAGCAATATCAAAGCAGAAGTGTTGTTAGTTTTGGAAGTTCTGAAAGCGTAGTTAGTTTTCTGTAATTTCTAGTCATTATGCCCACCACTGAATAAAATGAAAAAAAATTATGTATGATTGAAATTCTTTGATTGCTTGTGGAAATTAATTGCTAAATAACTACCTGAGGGCTGCAATTACAGGTATAAGAAATGATACTACACAGGTAGATGTTGGATTGTTTTTTCTAATATATTGAAAAATTTTATGCTGTGCTTTTAATTAAAAGCAGAAGATTTTCACTATATATGTAGTGTTAAGCCATAATTTCTTCTTAGTATATATTTTCTCTACCATGGGGTGAGGGCGTAATCACAAAATAAAATGGTGAAAAAATTTAAAAGTATCAACACCTATTCCTTTGTTTCAAGAATGAAGCATTTTTACAGCAATGTAATGTTACAGTTAAAGTAGGTGACATAAAGGGGAGTGTGTAGAAACAACAGAATTCAGCAAAAGTACTTGATAAGAAACTGGGGTATAGCACCAAGAAATCTTCCAAACTGCAATTCAACATTTTGTTTATGTGGAGTATGTTTTCTCAACCACATTTCCTTAAAAGATAAGATACGCACAGATACGCTTTTTCCTTCTTACAAGTCCATTGGCCAGCATAATAGGGGTGTACTAGGCTCGGGAATATCATGTACAAACACCGTGAAGATCAGTGGCTGGTAAAATTAGAAAGACTCTACTAAATTCCTCCACTGAGGCAGGATAGGCTACAGAGCTATTGCACTGCCCCTGTCTGTTTGCCCCCTTACCCAGCTTGCAATGCAGAGAGCGTGAGTGGAGGAACTGGCCATAGTGGGAGAAGCAGGCCCCGTGAGGTTGAAAGAAACTTGCAGAGGAATTAATCTTATTGTGGCATGGTGTAGGAGCGTACAGTATCAATCCACTGAAAAACAGGGTTCATTAATTCCAACATTTACATAACAAGTTGCTTTGAGAAGCAGTTTTGATCAGACAATCCCCAGCGAGAATTTAATAATACCAGAAAAATGATGATTTACAGTTCAACAGTTAACTTTTTTCCTTCTTCAGATACACATCAGTCTAGGCTCTTTTCTGTTGCTCACACAATGTTAGTACACAGAGGGTGACAGTCAAATAGTGNCCTCCAGGAATTTCCTGCAGTCAGTGAGATATCTATTGTTCTAATATGTACCACAAAATGTCACTGTGCCTCAGTGTGATTTAGTGTGATCCTTAAAGGTATTTGGCAGTTTTTGTGGTTCAACAAACTCCCTTGAAATCCAAGCACATCTGATTTTTCTTTAGTGTGCCATCCTGCTTAAATGGGACCAGAACTGCTCCACCAGCTCCTATGCACAACAGATGTGAGGTGCATATCACACGTACACGTCAGCAGTACATACATGTAAGTCATCCCTATTTCAACGTCTCCCTCCTCAGATGTCAAACATGCCTCTTCCAAATTCAGTGATCTCATCTGAAAGGTTCTAAAAAATGTGCAGACATTAAAGCTGCACAGTGGAGACAAACAAGATCACTGTCTTCTACAAACTCTGGATAAGCAGGACTGGAGGAAAGGCCTCTGCTGTGTTGCAGCAGAAGCACAGGCAACTACTAGGAAAGTTCTTCTTCTTTATGATGGAGGGGCCAGCTTGCACAAACCTGAATTTTTTTCTGTGATGATTGCAGAAGAGAGACAATTAGCAGTGCAAAAAACCAATACTCCTCAGCAGGCTCCATGGTGGAGCTGGAACTCCTCTATTTCTCCCCATAACTCTTGGCCATGTTGATTTCTTGATGCTTTCTCCATGATTCAGTGACTGTTTTCATTTGAATATTCCCCTTCAGTTCTTGTTGAGACCCCCATAGAAATCAGAAATAGGCTTTTAATTGCTCATTTGGTGAATGAGAAGAGTTAGGTGGACTGCAGAAGGCTTTGATGATATATAAAAGGTCTTGAGTTTTCTCTGAACATGTACCCAAGCTGATTCCCCAGAGTGACTCTTCACCCACTGAACTCTGGCAAGGTTTCAAAAGTTTGACCATCTTTCCTAATCCTGATTCTCAGGAAGCTCTGATTTTCATTGCAGGCAAAAATTGAAATCCTGCCTTCCCTGCAGTCCAAACTCCAGATTATACTGGGCACAGAGCTGATGCAGGCCACATTTTACTCAAGACTGGTCTCTGGAATGGGAAAGAAAGTAACTTAATGAAGGATTTAATAGTAGCAGGTACCACAAACCTTCCTGACAACAACTTTTTGCAGGACACAGCATAACCTGTTCAATACCAGTAAGGTTCTTTTGGAAAATATGGGGGAAATGGGAATGAAATAACTCATTTTGTTGTGTGATCTTCTGGCCAAATGTATTCACATTTTACTGAGATATCCAAAAATGGTTAAACAGATTTGTCTGAGAAAATCAGGGCATTTGGTTACACACAGGGTGATTCAAAGATGAAATCTGGGCCTTTTAATAAACTGAAATGTTCTATTTTTGGAAAGAAAAGGAGATAAGACACTGCTTGTGTGAAATTATAAAATTTAGTGAAATTATAAAATTTATAATTATAAAATTATAAAATAGAACGGTTTCTCCTACTAGTACTTCGCATCTGTGCCTGTACTGAAACAAAAACTTCACTGGTATATTTAAAGCTATGGGACTGTATTCTCTACTACTAGGATGTAAGAAATTTTGCCAGAGTTCTCTGAATTCAGGCACTGGTATCTCACTTTAATGTCCAGAAATCTGTCTTGACATTAAGTGCTTAAACAGAGCCAGAGCAAAACTCCTCACCAATGTGTTGGAACTGGAGAGACAAGAGCTGAGATCTGAGGAACAGAGCCTGTAGGTTGACTGAAATCCAGAGCTGGGCTCTAGAGACATTTTCTGAATGCAAGGTTAATGTCAGTAAAGCCATTGGGACCAGAAATAGTTTTTCAATCAGTCAAGTTGCCTTGGTTTTCTGGATTCACTTTAATTATCTGCATCCCAAATTTCCCACTGAAATAATGTTTAGCAAAGGCCTACATTTCCATGCAACTGTGAAATACATATCTGGTTTCCAAGGCAGCAGGTAATCATCAGGGGAAACTGATAGAAATGCAAAATGAAATGATGTTTACAAACTGCTCTTAGGGCTCAAATTAGCTCTCAAAGGCACTGAAGAAATATATGCCAAGCTTGTGCTGAGCAGCAGTTCCTGTTGCCTAGGCAAAATTCCCATCAGCCTCAGCGGATGTGGGTTAACACATGGCATTTTCACATCCTGTCTCCATCCAGCTTCTGGGTTGATGTTCCCTGTATGTATGTGCAGCCTTGTGTGAACCATGTTCCACTGGTCTGCTTGGCTGGTAGACCAAAAGTGGCACAAATTCAGTTATATTTAAACTGCCTAATCATGCACCATCTTTCCTTGTGTCTTGGAAATTACAGAGCAAGATATCTCACTCAGGACAAGTTATTATGTATCAGATTATGCAGCCTATACTAAAAACACAGTACCTATATCAAAAACATCTGTGCCAATTTAAAAGGCAGTTTACACTTATTTCCTCATTTCCACTCTTATTTTTCAATCTCCAAGCCCTTCAGACCTTTTCCAGTTACTTTCAGAATTCATGTTCTATGTTCTTGAGCTTCATTGGTGACAAGTTGAAAACATTTGCTTTGAAATAGTGGCTATCATTTTTTGTTTAACCATAATGACAGTGCTCTTCCCTGACCTCAGAAATTATGTCTGTAGCATATAGCAGCCATATGACCTACCACCAGTAACGGAAGGACTCAGTTAACTGCAATGGAAGTCCAATGTGCTAAGAGCTTTTCCTTCAGAAAAACTGAAAATAAGAAGATAAACAAAAAGCAGTTAAAAAAAAAAGAACCAAAAAGCTCCATCCCTTTTCCCAAATCAAGGCATTTTCACCAGCTGTAGATGTTCATCTACTCTTAGGTATGTATCCCTGATCACTACACACCCAGAGCTTTTAGGGAACATAGGTATACCTGTAAGCAGAAAATCAGTCCGTATCAGTTTGTGATTTTCACATGAAATCACTTGTGGTCAGTCTTTGATCTGTTGACTGGTTGTCTGTGATCCTCTTAGGGATGAATTTTTTATACATTAAAAACGTAAGCAAGAGAATTCAGTAGTAATTACATTCTTAGGCAATTGGTATGTCTTTTTAGGGTGGCCTGGAGAGTTATATTGCTCTCTGAGCTGTGTAGTAACAACTTGATATATAGGGGGTAACCCACAGTGTCTAATGCTTTACAATAAATATTTCAGGGAAGAAAGTCAAAGTAAACTGCATATATCACTTTATTGGCAGCAATCTACAAAAGGCTAAATCAACTGGTTATGAGAAGGAAGTAGTCTGAATTGGTTTGTATATCTAGGGAATCCCTTCTAATAGGAAAGTTCTTAGCTGTCATTGCATTCTATATGCAAAGTTAAGCCAGGGGTAATATTGACTGACCCATTGCTGCCCCATAAAAGCTTTCAAACTAAGAAAGGGTGAGCATGAATTCTGGCAGAAACTTTTTTCAGACTTTTATAGATAATTTTTGAGATGTTTTGCTGGGACTTTTCAACATAAGAGCAAAGCTTTGTCCCGCCTTGATGGGCAGGGAATCTATCATTGCGCAGTTGTCCCTAACAGACATTTTTGTCAGCCAAGTTACATAGGCAGACACCTCCATGGTACTGGCCTGATGTTCCAAGACTGGTGCCAGGATATCTTTATTTCTGATGTTTGACAAGAGGAAATAAAATTCTCTAAGCTTGCTTTTGTTATGCTTGTCTTGTTTATGCCATCTGAAGTGAACGGGTTTCTCCTTCAAAGGTTTAATCCTGAAAACATTTGTCACGTACCGCTCAAGAGACTGAGCAAAGCTCACATGAGTCTGAGATAAGCCACGCTCAGCTGGAGCCTCTGAACTCCACAATGATAAGCAGAAGTTAACAAAATTGAGCCAAAGCAGACCGTGTACAGAAATGTACATGTACATGTACAATATGGCTATTTCTACTTTTTTTTCCCAGAACTGTTCCTATCACTAAAGGACATGATTTAAAAAGAAGAAAGAGGAAGGAAAAAATCAGAGCTACCAGCAGCTGCTGTTTCAGTAGGAATGAAGGTGAGGTTTGCATGAGTATAGCCCTCTGTCAAGCACTTACGTATTGCAATGGCAGAGATGACTCAAAAACACAATTACAGGGAGTGTGAAGGGAAAGAAATGGGGCTGGAAGAGAATCTTCATAACTTTGACTTGATGTTCAGAGTTTAACATTCAGGAGAAACCCAGTTCTCAAGTTCACTGTTCCTTGGATCAGCCCACATCCTCTCATCCTCACGCAACTCCATGCACACATCCATTATATGCTATTCCTGTCGTGGTGAATCCTGCACCATCTTCACCGCTTTTCCATTTTACGGTCCTCTCCTTCAGTCTCCACTGCCTCAATTTCTTTTTTAATTTTATCAGTCTGTGAAACTGTATGTAACTTGCCCACATACTGGATGACAAAAAATCTCTGGAAATTATATGGTCTACCCAGAGACTATGGTTGATTGGGCTGTGATTCTACCTCAGTTGTTCTATCTTCTTTGGGATTTTCTATAAGAAGGCTATCTTAAGTCAACTGCAAGCTAAGTCTGTTTAAGTTAGCCCACAATTAGCATATTTGTAGTGCTAAACAGTAAAGTATTCATAGCACATTTTTTTTCTGAGCACATTTTATTAGGATCATTTTTTTTTCCTTATTTCTCATGTTTAACATCGTAAAGAGTATACACCATACATTCCATCTCCTATATATTATTTTTGATTGCAGGTGGCAGTGGCTATCCAGGAGGCAGACAGAAATAATTTTGGAGCATAACCTACTTATGGTAAGATTTTCTGTTAAAAATCAAGGAAAGTAGGGGAGATTCTCCCTCTTAACACATACATAGATGCATTCATTTCCTATCTTCTGAAACTAGAAACTTTCTCACTGTCCATTTAATCTGACTAAAGTGTCTACTCTTAGTGGTATCTTGCTGCAGTGAGTATCACAAGCTAATTATACCTTATCAGCAGTGGCGGAAAGAAAGACCTCCATTTTCAGAGATTAAATTGTGCTATCAGGACAGACATTGCACAGATACCTGAGTCTTTCACAAGCACAGGAAAAGCAATTGAAGACATTTTATGCTCTGTTTTTTCTCTGCTACAGGTGTAGCGGGAATACTGTACCATTCTGATAATTGCCAGGAACTCTCTCACACACAGGCAGATGCAGTTGGTCCGATGACTACAGTAAAAAAGCATTTGGTTTTAATTAAACTCAGTGGCAATGTGTCACCATTGAACAAGACCACTGAACATCTTTTCTCAAGAATGCCCCACAAAGATGAGTTATTTTGTGTCTGTAAGCCTTGGAGACATACTTCAAGACAAAACTTAAATCACTGTTTGTTTTAACTAGGCCCAATAGGGTGATGTAATAAAATGTGCTCACCCCTGTCCTCCACGCAACATAAAAGCAGTGGGAAACTGTAGGGTCTGAATCAGCCATCAGGCAGTTCCCACTTCATTCTCTAAATGGAGCATTAAGATTTATATTGCCATAGTAAAATAAACATTGCTGCAGTGTTGATGTTATCTGTCAGAGACAAACTCCACTCTCCAATACACTCGTAGCCTCCCTGATTAAACAAGTGAGAGCTGCATGTATAGCTTAATAATCCCCCCTTGCCTGCTACCACTTGTTCAAAAGCCCTGGAAATCAATGGGAGGTTTTCTCATCAATTTCTAGCTGGCTTGTGATAAGACCTGCAGTGTTCAGTATGTGCTACACCAAAGCACACACTGGAGAGGCTTATCTCTGACCAAGAGAATACTGCTATAGCAGGAAGCTATGTATTTAGTCCACTTACAATGTAGGAGACATGGTCACTTTCAGTGGCGGTGAGACGTGTCACGTCTCTTTGCCTCAGCTTTCCTTGTTAGATTGTCATCATCGTCTTTTGTGGTCATGTACTTTGTCACACACAGGTGGAAAACTCTGCTTAGGCATGAACTATAGTCAACATCAGCCTGGTAAATTCAAACAGAAAGAGAATCTGCTACAGTTATAGATTTGTTCATATGTCATCACAGTCAGTTCCTGTGCTGGATGAGGTGGGAATAGATCTGGTCTCAGAGTCAGAAAATACATTTGCCGAGGAATCATATAAAAATACAGGCCTGGGGGACCTTCATAATTGAAATGTATGAATCTGTGTTCTTCACCTATGTGAAGCAGTTGCAGCACTGGAGGAGTCCCTGCATAGGAATATCAGTGTTGGTCCTTGACTTCACCAGTGTGGATCTGGGGACAGAGCAGTCTTGAAATTATGTGTACTCCCAAACCTATTTCCTTTACCTGTTTTTTGAATAATCCATTTAATGGAAGACTGGGTAAGGACACATCTTCACAGGGGGCCATGGAAAAAATGGGCTGTGAAAGGCCAGCCCTGGATTATCATAGCTGCAAACCTGTGCTGCAGTACAGTGTATTTGATCCTCTTTGCACTGAGGGTAATGAGGAAAAGGAGGGCCATGAAGATGGTGAAGGGCCTTGAGGGGCAGCTCTGTGAGGACTGCCTGAAGTTGCTTGATTTTTTCAGCCTGGAGAAGAGGAGACTGAAGGGAGACCTCATCATGGTTTACAGCTTCCTCACAAGGGGAAGCAGAGGGGCAGACACTGACCTCTTCTCTGTGGTGACCAGTGACAGGACCTGAGGGAATGGCCTGAAGTTGTGTCAGGGGAGGTTTAGGCTGGATATCAGGCAAAGGTTCTTCATCAGAGAGTGTTTGGGCACTGGAACAGGCTCCCCAGGGCAGTGGTCAGAGCACCAACCTGACAGAGTTCAAGAAGCATTTGGACAATACTCTCAGGCACACGGTGTGGTGCTTGGGCTGCCTTGTGCAGAGCAGGAGTTGGACTTATGATCCTTGTAGGTCCCTTCTAACTCAGGATGTCCTATGGTTCTAGGAAATGTTTGTAGACGTTTATATAGTCATTGTAGTTGCCTTTACCTGTTTCTAAGAAGCATGGACAAGACTGTGAAGAGGAAAAACTCTGGGCCAGAGACAACTTGTAACTAGAATCAAGGTTCATAGCTATTCATGGAATTACAGGAAGGGGAGAATATCAGGAGACTAGAGGGTACAAAGTTATAACCTAGATAAGTATCTTGATATACTCCTCACAACTCTCCTAATCTGGATTTTTTTACCTCCCTTTGCTTCTCATGTCCTAGAGCATCTCCACCCCTACAGCCACTTTTGGATTGCCTTAGCCTGCAGCTGCCCTGCAGTTGCCCCTGAGGCAAAGCAGCGGTCACAGATATGGCAAAGGGCTCACAGTCTGCCAGAAAATTATTTCTACAGTGCCAGAAGAATCCTTTAGCAGAAGGGTAGAATATCATCAGTTGTCTGGTACTGGGTTGATACCACTGTCTATGATTAACACAGTCTATGAAAAAAGCAAGTATTTCATCAAATACTGACAAAGGTCATTGGGAGTTCTGTTGCTGGGCCTTGCTTTGTAGTGCTCAATCAAAGCTCCAGGTCTTGTCCGGTAGACTCCAAAGAGGTCAATACAAACAATTTCTTTTGGGATTGACACCTTGAATTGGTTGATTTGTTTTTAAAAGCACTCAGTTTAATCTTCTTCTTAAAAACTTGGCTTCCCAGACACCTTACATTCTGCCAAGAACAACTTAACAGAAATTCTAGGCCTCCTGAGAAACAGCTGAAAAGTATATGCTAGAGATCCTTGGCAAGGTCTTCCTCTGAGTAAAGTCAGTGGTAAAAAATTCCAGTACAATCACTGCTTTGGCATTGTCAATAGATGTTCTATGTTTTCTCTTGATTACATCAAAACCAGGATTGAGTTCAATGCTTGTCTGAACTATCATGGTTTTCAAATAAGGAGTTTCTTTACAGAAAACACTGAGAAAAAACATCATAGGAGATACTACAAGAGTGACCACAAAGAAAATTGGCTAAAAGCAGATTCTCATTGAAAACAGCCCCCTTACACTGCAGAAGAGGGGAAATATCCTTCAGATAAAGCAAAGTGAAATGACTGGCATTTTTATTTGTTGCAAGTTAAAATGGCATAGTGTACCTGATTCTCCAAACTCTGAAAAGGAAGGCACATCAGTGTAAGGAAGAGATTAAGGGCTTAGAAATCAATCCATTTGATAGCACTGGTGGTGCTACAGGGAAAAGAAGTCAAATACAGCACCATTAGATAGCAAAGTAAAGACATGAAGCATCATTTTGTCTGGTTTTACTTTTTTCTCCCCTTTTCCATCTCTTAGAGTTTCTTTACCTCTCTAGAGAATAGCTTTATGGGAACAGAAGGGGTACAGGTGGGCTGTGAGGTGGGCTGATGAGCTGATAGTAGGTAATAATAATCAGAGAGGATAAAAATTAGTAGTTTTTTTCTTTCAAATTATATTTACCTGAAGGGACACAATGAGGCTTTTTTGGCTCATTTTATTTAAAATCATTAGCAGGACTGCACATAGTGGAGGATACCAAAAGTAGAAACACCAAGGTGAAACAGTTCATTTAATCTGTCGGCAAAGTAAAATAATAATTACTGGGAATAATATAATGATGTACCATGCTGAACAACATGGTTCATCATGAAGCACCACAGATGAAACACAGATAAAACAGAGCCAAACACACATCACAGATTCAAATGGGGCATAGAGAAGACATCAACAGACAACTAGTATGACAAATAAATAAGACCTGAAGGTAATGTAATTCAAGTGTCACAATTACCATGCATTGTGGCTTAGGAATGGTGCTCCCCAAACCAGTGCCTCCACTAAGACTGTCCAAAACCACACACCACTCTCTTGCTCACCCCTCCCCTCCCTCTTCCTACTGTAGCAGTATGGAGTTGAGAGTCAGAGGCAAAAAAGGCAAAGGGTTCAGATAAGAACAATGTACTGAAAACAGCAGTGAACAGTAACAGCAACAATATTAGTATCAGAGGGTATAAGAAAAAAAAGATTCACATGAAAAAAATAAACCAATAACAGAAAATACCAGACAGATCCCTCCACCACTTTTTCTTGACAGGGAGGAACTCCTTCTACTCAGAAGAAAGTCCCTTTCCGCCACCCCTGGCACTGACATGATGTGGTATAGAATAAACTCCATGTCCTGGCTACCCCCCGTCCCAGCTACTGCAAAAAGTTAGTCTGGTTCTGACCGGAACCAGAGTACCATGGGTTCTTTGATATTGCACGTCTGCTTGGTTTTCTCTTTTTTTTTCTAATTGTACTTATTAAAATCTTTAATTAATTTTTCTGCTTCTATTTGCATGGATTTATCATAGTGATTTAGGTAAATACTGGAAGAACAATTCGTTTCTTGACTCTACTCTCCCTCAGTCATAGCGACAAAAGGATTCTCAGCGTTGCCCACATTGTGCAGAGGCAGTAAAGGATCTCTGGCTAAATGAATCAGGTAACTTGCTCATACATCACTGGGCAAAGAATTCAGGATTTTTGTTCTGCACTGGGCTGCAATCCCTGGCAATGATGATATAGCTGAACTCAAGCCTTTTGAGAAAGCCATCAGGGATAGATTGTTTCAAGTCTTTTTGTTTACCTCTCTAAGCTCCATTCGTGCTCTGTTCTTTTCATCAGAAAAGTTGTTCTGTGTCATACTTGCACTTCATGCAGAGCTGCATGGAGGACAAAGGGAACATGTATTTCACTAAGCTGCAGGCAACAACGGAAGGGGAGCAGAAAGCACGTAGGCAGAAACTGAAACAGTGAAATAATGGCAGGGATTGCACACGAACATACCAGTGGTGAACATTCTCTCTGATTTTATCGTGGAAGTTTGTCTCCCATGATCAGCATAGGTATTCTACATTAGAGCAAGGAACAGCAAATGGACAGGCCATTGTATTTCTAGCAGATGGTGTGAGTAACATAACAAAATGTTACCCTATTTGTACTTGTGATCCAGTTGCTGGTTCATTGTCTTGATGGTATTTGCTGTAACATGCACTGGGAATTTTCTTGCAATCTTGGCAAACCTCACTGTGCAATTAGCATTGTTTGCTTTTACAGATAGCTTTTAAATATTGCCATCTAAATACACCTCAGACTGCTCCAACACCTAAGGTAGGCACCTTTCTTTCAGCAGTTCAGGGCTTGTGCCTGTAGGATTCACTTAAAATGACTTGAAAACACACAGCTTGTTAACAGTAAGAGCTGAAAGGCTGCACCTCCTCATGTTTCACTCTTCACTAATGAATTCAGGCATCTGCAAAGAAAAACTTAAATTTTTAGCTTTTGATTTTAACTACCTGCAGGAGGAGAACAGCCACCAAGTCTGAACTCTTATATATTCCTAAAAAGTGTGAAATAGGGCAGAGATTTTCTAGACTGACATCCTGCAATGTAATGGTCACCCAGGTGCTAGACACTTGCTTTTCTTAGAGGAAGTAATTAAAAATATGTTCGTTAGAAAACATTATCACGTTCAAAATTCATACTTATCCTAGATATCCTAGGAACAGATTTTAGAGCAGCTTATGTGACATGTAGAGCATTGATCAGTGATAACTTTGCAAGCGGCTAAATCAGTAATTTTCATGCTAATTCTATTAACTGAATCAGCTGCTACTATCAGTTACATAGAACAAGCTGTGATCCAGTCTGTCTCCTGCAAAGGCTTAGCATTTGCAAATAATTTGTTTCTCTGTTATTTATTTTATGTCCAAAAGGCATTTCAATGCAGAGATTCAGAGTACAATCCTTTCCTCTTCAACATTTCCACTGAAACATTTGTCTAAGGTCATGGTGAGCTGTTTTCAGAAACATATTAAAAGGTTTTCAATTTAAAATTTGCAAAAACTGTGTTGGAATCCAGAAAAACTCTGAAGTCTGGCAGCAGCCCAATGGTTTAAAACACTTTGAAACAGCTGTTCCAGGGACACAAAGAAAGTCTATGGTCTCAAGTCTGAACAAAGCATTTAGAAGAGTATTGCATTTCACATGTTGGGAAAAGATAGCATGGCCATTACCAAGGGTACGTGGAAAAAGACAAGAATCTGTATGAAAATATTTTAGCTATTTCTTTTGTAGTTATTTCAATTGTAGCTATTTGCTCATTGCCTGATGCTAGAAATCAAGTTGTCATTTTTCTTTTAACAGCACCTTTTTCAATGCTCCTAGGCCTTTTGCAGCCCACCTGGTAGGCTATGTCTGAGAAGAGGTTGGCAGGACTTCAGATATTACTAAATCCAAGTACACTGCAAGAAAGAAAGCTGTGGGTGCAGGCTCTAGCTCTGCGATTACCTCTGTAGGTTGCTGGGGACCCCGGGAAATCTGGAACACTAAGTCAATGAGGAATCCTGATTCTTTCAGTTCTTCGGAAGGGAAAAGGCTTATCTTTAACACATCCTCTATGTGGGAAAGATTCACATATCTGAATTTTCACCCAATCAACTTAGAATATCGATTAAAAACAGAACAAGAGTAGGAAAATGCAAAAATTTCCTCATTCTTTGAGAGGACCCTTGCACAGACTGATCTTAAGGGTCATTTCCAGTGTAAAATATTCTGTGATTCCATGCTAAAATCCTTTTCTCTACCTGCAAAGAACCCACTTTGTTAAAAACAGTTTTACTGCAGCATGCTTCAGCTGGAAATGCTTGTCCTTGTGTGACATTTTCCACTACCTGGCAGGTTGCATGGCAGCACACGACTGGCAATTGCCTCTGTGTGGTAAGTGGAGTTTGCTGACTCTGGCTGTGCTACCACAACTTGCTCCCTCGCTGGGGCCATGTACAGGTAGTGGGATTAGGATAAAAGCTCCCCATGTGATGCCTATTTCTTTTCCAGGCACATTGCAACACTTGGCTGGCAAGAACACAACAAAAAACCTGGGTTTACATAAAGAAAGGTAAATAGAAATAGAAAAGCTATGTGAGAACAATGTAGCTCTGTTAAAATTCTATGAATAATTGTAGCCTTTGGATTGTGTTAAGTGCTGGACATTGGACAGAAGTTTAAGGGCATGGATTGTTTTTCATTTCTTATTGTGGGAGAAGGTTTCCCATTATTCTCTTGACTCTTAAAAACTAAGAGTGGAAAGAGACACACACTTTTCTGACTTCAGTGAACTTGTATCTCTGAAGTGAAATCTGATTTATGTACTGAAAGAAGCAAATGAACATGTAAGCAATCCTTCCTTCTATCCTCCAAGATCAGTAGGAAATAAACCCAGTTTCAGTTTCAGGGAAAAAATATCTGTCTTAAATAAACAATAAGCACTGAAATCTAGAAGAGCTGTGTGTGAGAGTAGATAAAGCAAACCAGAAGTTTTTTACTTCTATTTAAGCACCTACAGAAGTGATATCCATTTGCTGAATGTTGACAAAAGTGTTTGTTTAATGAAAAACTGAGACATAGACAGCTGTTTTGCTTTACAGGATTTTCTTCGTAATTTTTCCACCCATGTTACTGCAAATTTTCAGCTCAAGCTTTAGTTAAAGGAAAAACTTAAACAACTCGAAATAAAAATGAAGAGTGGAATTTATTAGATTGATCTTCAGAAGAATGAGGATGATTAAAGGAAAAACAAAAGATAAATGCCTTGCTGATTAGACAAGACTGAAGAAGGAAGAAGATAAGACTGTTTCCCCCCAGGTTTGCCAGTGCAATTCTAAAAAGTAGGAACTGGCCTTTCTGTGCTTATCCATGGAACTGCAGCTTGTCAAAACCTAAGCCAAAGTTGACCTCAACAATAGGTATGTCTTTCTGAAGAAATGAGGGAAAAACCTTTTTTCATTGCTTTAAAGGCCATAAGAAGCCCACTGGGTCTGTGTAGTTCAGCTTCTAAGCAAAAGCCACAGTGAGCTCTTGTAACTAACTGTAAGATCACAGTGCACTGCATCTCAAAAGTACCAGGATAGCCATGACCAAAAATAAGAGTATCTGAAGTTCTAACAAGATTTGGGAATGATTCATCCAACCGAACTATAGCTTTATGCAAAATTCTGTCTCTGCGAAACACTCTGCTCTCTCCTGACTTGGATGATATTTATGACACATTTGAGCACCGCCTCAACATCTGGGAGAGGTGGAGACTGAGTAAGTAGGCATAGTGGTCAGGGGCCAGCCTGAACACTGTGACTTCCAGTTGTCCCTTCCCTCACGTAAGTTAAACCCAACACATGTGTGACACCTCATCCTGGCTCTCTGCTCTAAGTTTGTTGATAAATACAGGGCAAAAAATCCTTCTTGAAATTAACACATTACCCCCAGAAAACCAGCAGGAGAAAGAAAAACAACATCTTATCACAGGTAGTCTTGACAACTACAACTGCTTTGCCTTTTGAGAATCTGGTTGATGGCTTTAACAAGTGAGAAAGTGAGGAATGCTGCAGAGTCTCTCAAGCTGCTTTTCACATCTGGTGAACATTAGGGAGAAAGAAACATGGGGGATGTATTCTTGAAGAAAAGGGAAATAAATAAACCTGTGTACGGTGAGAAATAAATCATGAATCACAGTTGGAAATACTATGCTCTCCTGGAGGAAAAAACTGATGTTTTTGACTTTGCCCAAGCAAGTATTAAAGAAACAAGATAACTTTAGATTAAGTTGTTTCTAGGCTTCCAGCAGTTTCCATTGCTATTTCCTTTGAATTTCTCAACTCTTATTTCAGAGCTGCAGTCGCTGACAGCTCTAAGAATAAATACCTGCTTTCCAGTGAGTCTTTCTAAGAAAAGCTTTTTCTAGGAAATGAATAAGGAGTTTTGCAAGACAGGAAGGAACGAACACATAGAAGGAGGAGAAAAGCAAATAATGTTTGTTCAAGATGCACACATATTTCTTCTGAAGTATTCAATTGCTAAAGGACTGACAGACTTGCTGTGACATTCGATCTTCCAACTACTCTTTACTCTACAACCCTGTATTTTAGAAAAGTGCAGTTTGAGGGAATTCCATCAACCTATATATATTTTCATTTCTTCTCAGAGAAAGAGATATCATTGTTGTCTCCAGTGATATTTCAAAACCAGTTAGCTCTTGGCTTTTGAAAAAATAATTTTGAGGGTGTCTGAGATTCTAACCCTACACAGTGAAATTAAATTAAATTCATTGAATCTTTGCGCTCTCTCAAGGACACACACACAAACAGATACAGACATATACATGCTCTACCTTGCAGAAATATATACCATGGGACAAAAAAAAAGCAAAAAATGAAAGGTGAGTTGTATTCAATTCATATTGTTGTTCATATTCAACACTAACTATGGAACAGCCTATTAGACTTATTCCACCAAAATTGAGTCTAGTAAAATATAACCTAAGTTTCAGGAAAGTTCATCTCTGACTGGTATAGGATGTCAGAATGCAGGATGTGAGACTATACATGAGTATGTCCAGAGTTTCAGAACTACATGAGAAAAGGAACAGATGACCTGAACAAGAACAGGATAAATAGTGACAAGTACCTAACTACAAAGGCAATTAAAGTACCTGGAAAGTACAAGGAAAAAGCCCTGGAAAGAGGATAAGATTGTTATCTGACTGGGACTATTGCTGATGACGTTTCCCAAAAGGCAGACTTTCAGGCCACAAAAATGTTAGTATTTCATTCTTGTTTGTGTGGAAACTGCTAAACTGTAGGATTTCTGTGTCGAACTGCTTCCATGGAGCTGCCCTATGGTAGGTTTGGACAGTTTCCTGCTAAAGTACTTTGGACATTCAAAAACCATAGATCACTTCTATGCCTGTGTCTGTGCAGGAGCATTTGACATTTTTCTTTGATAAGCAAGTTTGTTGGAGAAATAGAGGGTTGTGGATCCAAACACAGTGTATGAGAACAAGGGGACAAACAGGATGTAAATTTTGTACTTTCACTTGAAGTATATTAGGTTACTCTGCTGTCACTTTGAGCTGCCTTATCTTGGTTTATCTCAGTATGCTACAAATAAAGAAATTATATTTACATTCCAGAAACTGTAGAAATATTTTATTTCTTTAATTTTCACAACCAGCCCTTAAGTAAATGATCTAACAAAATGAGTTTTGAGCATTTTTGTAAATGAACTAATTGAATTAACTTTGGTTCACCATTCCACATAACAGTATTGAAAGATACCAATATGAGTACAAAGAAGTTCCAGATGGGTAGAAGAGTGAAAAAGGAGCTACAAGTTTTAGTTGGGAAGGAGAAAATGTCTCTGTGGAGCCTAATACAAACCTTTCTGTTTGATCACCCCATCAAGAATTACATGATTTCATAGGCACATGAGTAACAACATGGAAATACTCAGCCCAATAATGATGTCCAATTAAAAGAGATTTGATGTGACATCACTGAAATGTAATTATTTATTTTTGAGAGGAGTCAACAGCAACATTTAAGCATGTGCATACTGTACCTCACAAGCACAGTTGTGTGCTAAGATCTAACATTATTCTTGACAATGCTCTGGAAAAACACTCACACCTTGCCTTTAAAAGGATGCTTGCTCTGCTCCAGAGCTGCTAGGAGAAATGATCACTTCAGAAGGCTCTGAACCCGAAAGTGTTTACCATCCTCAGAGTTCTATTTTATATAAATGAAAGAGCATACATCATTGTGTCAAACAATGTACATTTTCATTACTCTGCATCTAAAGACAGGCTGGCACAGTGGCCAACTCCTACATGTGTCTTTCTGTCTTCCAGTGGAACTGGTGTCAGGGTGTCATCTGCTTAAAAAGAGCAATATAAAATTAACAGGTAAGTGGGAATGATAACTTAGACTTAAGTATTAAGGGGACAGGCAGATAAGAAATTGCAGAAATTCCATAAGACATCACAGAAACACACACAGGCATACAATTTCATTATTATATTGTATAATCTTTGATGTTATGCTTTACCGTACTCTTTGAATGGAAAAAAAACTTAATCTTGTTACTACATCCATAAAAGAATCTTCTTTCTGTGTCAGATAATGATAGCACTTGAGGTGGTCATGCCTAAGATGAACCTTGTGGATCCTTTCTAACTCAGAATAGCCTGTGATTCTTTGATTCTGTAAGCTGAAATCAGTTTATGACCTCCTGTGCTTGGTTTTTATGATCTTTTACGCACCAGCTTCTCTTTTGTTTAAACTGGCCTCTGTGATGGGAGGCTCTTTCCAACCTTAAAGGACAGGCTTGTCTTCAAAGGAGTGTGCAGCCATTTAGATTTCGCCCCACTTACTTTGTCCTGAGAGAATCCACCCCACTGAAGGACTGCTGCTCCCTCAGCAGTCTGCTGCATTATGTTTCATGTGACTCATGCTTTAAGTGATACATCCAGCAGTCCAGGTCAGAGCAAGTGGGTTATTCCAGTTTTTAAGTATTTTCTTAAAGAACGACCCATAATGCTACTGAGCACAGAGTGGTATAGCATTATTAACAAGCCTTCTTCTTATAGTAAGTGCTTACCTGCAGTTGCTCACTACAAAACACAAACCCAAGGCAGTTGTGGCAATTAACAATGAACAACTCAATCACTGTGGTTTGATCAGTAATGAGAATAAACCTCAATTGTAGTTGTTCTGTTGGCTTAATGATCCAAAGAAAATATAAAAATAGGATTTTATATAAGTATTTTCTTAGTCTACTTGTTATCACTGAAAAAAAGTCCTTCTCCAGCTTGTGACTCTTTAGGCAGCTTTAAGTTGCCTAATTTTTTTTATGTGCTTATATATGTGTGTGTGTGTGTGTGTAATAACCATGGACATTACTAATTCTAATAAAACACATCCCCACCACCCACAGTTTATCTTGGGAAAGGATGCTGGGCAATGTAGTATTGCATGTAAAAGTGGTTGTAAAGAGCACAGCTCTTTGGAAGGACCACCAGTCAAAAAATTTTTGTGTGGAGAGAGCCCTGGGCAGGACAGGAAGTCACACTCAGTAGTTACAAGCAGGAAGCAGTCAGACTGACCTGAACAGAATGCACTGGGCTTGCTCTCCTCTCTGACAGTGTTCCTTCACATTTTCACCACACATCTTCTCATCAAGGTTTCTCTGGAGCTGCAGCTGATTTGTGGAGCCAGGAACACATTCTGGGCAAGAGGCTGCAGGCTTCTTTCTGTCAGCATTGAAAACACAACCACCACCAACATAATTTGGGTTTCAGCACACATCCCTCTGTTGCTTGCTCTTCACTTTTCATCAGGAGGCATAAACCAAGAAAGGGGATGGGTGTTAGATGCATTTTCCTTTTACATTGTCCTTATCTACAATATCAAACCCTTTAATGGATCGCTACTCAGAGCAGGATGGCTTTGTCTTTGATCTAACTGCTGGCATGCCAAAAGATTTGTTAGATGTTCAGGTGATTTAGAGCCTTTCTGCAGACTGCACGTGTGTCGTGGTTTGAACCTGAGTTGAGTGACAAAGTTCTGAGCCAATCGCTTCCCACAATTTTGCATATCTAAAAGCAGCACAGAGGCGGGAAATTTGGCTTCTTTTCTGGTTTTCACCGGAGGGTGGCCAGGCCGGGGTCCTCGTCGGGCCGGGCTGGGCCCCTGTCGGGCCAGGCCGGGCCCCTGCCGGGCCCTGCTGAGCCATGAGCCCCCTGTGCCCACTCCCCGGTGCCGATGGCTGCGGGAGGACCCTCTTGGAACCGCGAGCAGCTGGGAGACACATCAAACTGCTGCCTGACCGAAAACCATCTAAAGCGGTTTCTGCTTTAAAGAGCTGATAAGCTTCTCTTCTCCCTCCCACACGGCTCTGAGAAAAACCTGGCAGGAGCTAATTCTCGAATAAACATCGAACTGGCTAGCTACATAAAAGAAATGAGGCTTTCTCCAACCTAAAAGCCTGAAAAGAAAGATCAGCTCTTCAAACATGGAGGCTTCAAAGTCAGAGAGAAAGCAAAACTAAGTCACGTGAGTCGGAGCTGAAGATGAACTGAAAAAAAAAAGAGGGCGGCGGCGTTTTTTCCTTGCGCATAGCTTAAATTGATTTCTTGCAT
This sequence comes from Oriolus oriolus, assembly GCA_013400235.1. Classification (NCBI taxonomy): domain Eukaryota; kingdom Metazoa; phylum Chordata; class Aves; order Passeriformes; family Corvidae; genus Oriolus; species Oriolus oriolus. The sequence continues at coordinate 57,302 of VXBT01000529.1, forward strand.
GCTGTGGTAGAAATTGTAATTTCACAGACTGTTCTATATCTCTCTAAGACGTGGGGGGAAAAGAAAATTCTATGTGCAGCCTGCAAGAGAAGAGATGTGGCCACGCCCGGCCACCTGGAGCTGTAAAAGACTTTTTAAAAATTCTGTGGAGCCGTTGCTTTCCAGGCTGGAGTTTTGCTTATCCTTAAAAAGATAATACCCCATGTAAAAGCAGTGTAGGAAAACTACAGTGTTCAAGAGAAAAAAATGTTACAGCTGCAGGGCATTCCTCCGGGCGGGACTCTGTTTTGCTGGTAGCAGTTTGGGAACCACGAAAGCAGAAGAAACCTCTTTTTTTTTTTCAAATATAGAAAAGACTTTTGAAACCTGCATCTGACCGATATTATATGTTGTTGTCCTTTATGCACGTTTAGTAAAGTGGGAGGTACTAGAAAGAGAAAAAGAGGGTTTTTAATTTAATTTCTTATTATTTCTTTTAACTTTTAATCTTGTTAGTAATAAACTTCTTTATATTCTCTAAAGTTTGTGCCTGCTTTCCCTACTTCTAATTCTTATCTCACAAAAGGTTAAAAGCTACAAATCAAACCACTACAACGTGTCGCTCCTAACTGGAATAGAAACATTTGACCTCTGTGTCTTCTCAGGTGGCCCTGGGGAAGGAGAAAAAAAGAAAGAAAGGAAGAAATATTGTGTTAGTGTCAGAATGAGGCTGAGATCAACAGTCAAATAACTTTTCATTCTACCCCTCTGATTATCTTGCACATTTTTATCTGTTCTGATAGCGTAAATGGTGGGAGTTGCTATTAATATGCAGAATCTGAAAGAAACCCTTAGGTCAAATCAGACTTGCTAATGTTAGCAAAACTGTGGCTAAGTGACCTGAGGACAGAGGAAAATGTTCTAAAACACATTTTCTTCCTGATTTCAGAGCTTTGAACCAAAGGTATCTGCCACTGTATCTACCAATTCCTTCACCTAGCAATAACTTAGGCAGGCCCAGAAAGCACAGTATGAGCATTCAGAAATACAGCGAATAACTCATAAGGAAAGAGGTTTCTGTAGCAGGAGTCAGCCAGAGGCAGCCACCGAAGAGTTACTGCCAATTTACTTACAGGTAAGAATTTCATCCAAGAGACATAAAGTATAAATCATAAATCACAGAACAATAGAAACATAGAATGATTTGTGAGGGAAGAAAACTTAAAGATCACCTAGTTCCAGCATCCCTGCCACAGGCAAGGAAACCTTCCACTAGACCAGGTAGCTCAGAGCCCCATCCAACCTGGTCTTGAACACTTCCTTACTGAGAAATGACAGCAGAAAGAATAGGGTAGAAGCATTGTTTCTTACCAGAATACTTTGCTCTAGGCTTCTTTTGATATTATTCCTTCTCTAGTGTAGAATTACAGGTGCACAAACAGTAAATGTGCAATTGATTCAAGCCTCCCATTGTCTAGGACGAATTTTAAATATAATTTGGGAATATATTGATGACTTTATGATATTATGGTACTCACTCAAAATATCATTAAACTCATAGAGACTTGTGAAGAAAGAACAGTAATCTCCAAAAGGTGATGATTGTGACTGTTCCTTTAGTAATTATTCATTTAGGAGCAAATTTCTATGCATTAAGGCATCAAATAAATTGATGCTCACTAATTTGAACTTGATGGAGAACACTGAGTAGTTCAGACTATCATTATGACCTCTTTGGGAAGGTTTTTGCTCTCACCTGGCAAGGTTGTATTCCTTAAGGAGAGTGACATCATTCAAATATTTGATGTGATGCAGAAGTAATTTCCTTTCTCAGATACACTTCAATTCTCTTAGAATGAATCTCCGTCTGTCGTTCTTGATAATGAGCAAAGGCATCCAATAACCCTTCTGGTAGAAATGGTGTTACAATGGGAAGCAAGACCTCAGCTTTATCAAAATGTCAGGTTCATGGTGTATTGGTTCCCAAACCTGTGTAAACAGCACTGCTGAGTCCCGCACTGGATGACCCCAGGTCCAACCATGGTAATTCTTCATTTCACCACAGAGAATTTTTGAAGGTGTGGTTTAGTTCACTAGCCAGTGGAGAGTTTTTAAGACCATGTTTGAGTGATTGCTGGCAAGCCCAGACACTGCCAGCAGGTATGATGGGGTGCAGACAGAGTGCTCACAAGGCTGGCACTTACACCTACATGCCTGAGATGTTTAAGTGAGATCTTCATGCAGATGTCTCCTTTTGGCTAAGGAGGAGACGTGCTATGTCTGCTACTCCTTCAGCACAGTTTTTCTCATAAGGGGGAACAGGAAGGAAAAACAATTTCTGCCCAGAAGCAATGCTCTAGCCATCAGCCCTCCATCTCATCCTTACATCCCCAAGGGAGGTGTAGGGCAAGAACAGGAAAAGAGATTGCATAACTTCGGTGTCACACTCAGCCAAGATACACCTGATGTGGGGTGTCATGGTCAGCACTGCCTGCTTGTCCATTACCTTCTCACACTTTCCTGTTTATCTCAGCCCAGCCTCTAAGTCTTTTATGGCCTTACTGAGACAAAAGAGGTGGTCATTTCCCTTTCATTTCCAAAATTTTCCACCGAAGTTATCTGCCCACACAACCAGGAAGTCAGCTGAGCTGCCTGCCCCTACGAGTGTTTGTCTTCCCCATCTCTTCTTCACATTCCTCCTTGGAGTGCAAGCTTCTTGGGTCACTTGGAGCCTGCCCACATTGTTTAAAAGATTTTTCTCACTACGCAGCACTAAGAACAGCCAAAGAAATTAGACTGAGGGGAAGATGGACTTACTATCCTCTTTATCTCTGTTTATTTTTCCTTTGTTTCTATTTATTTATTATTAATTTCCACTGGAATTTTATAGCTGCCAGCTGGCTCCCAGACTGAGAACCAGCAAACATCCTGGGGAATTTCGAGTCACACTTCTCTGAGCATGTATCCCACACTGTACTTCAGGAAATTTTTGAACAAGGTTTGTTTCAGTGCACAGACCACAGATAGACTGGGGGAAGCACATGGCTAACAAATCTCTCTCTCCCAATACCCTTAGCAGCGGATCTGAGTTTGTTCCAAACAGTAGCTTAACTTTGTGTTAATACTTTTAAGGCCCGTCCCTTCATATGGAACTTTGAACGCAATGGTAGCACTCCTCACTGGAGGCTACCTCACTAGCAAATGAGTATCATCTTGCTATTTCTGTGCAAATGGATATAATTATATTATTATAATCTATTATTAGTAAAAGGCCTCAGCAGAAAAGCCTGACACTTCCTCAAGCTTCACTCCAAGCAGCAGCAAAGCTCCTCTTCTAAGCCTATACTAGAGAAGATCGGAATTTCCCACGTCTAAGCTATGCAAGAATTTTACAAGTGGAGAGTTGCATGATTCAGCACCCATCAGCAGTGCAATAAACTAGGTTTGAAGTGTGGTTCTGACTAAGTAACATTAGACAGTAATTTTTGTCTAGAAGTGGAGATTTGAAATGCAATCGGTTTCCCACTGAAGCTGATCACAGAAAACGCACTTGCAAGTCATTAGGATAGCTTGGTCAGGAATGCATCATTTAAATTTTCACACATATTCTGTGTCCAACGATGAGACTGTAAGGGTTCTTGGTAGCAGCTATGCTGTATAAAAGAACTATATAAAGAGTTGTGTAAGATGCTGCCATCTTCATTGGTAGTATATATAGATGATCTAAGTTCAATTCGTGATTATAAACAATTGGCAAAGTTTGTGAAAACCCAGGTGCCTCAACTATTCCACATTATATTTAGGCATTAAGAAAAAAAAGTGAACTGACTTTTAAATGTGCTGCACAAAGTACCTCCAACTGCAGTCAATTAGTGGCATATATAATTTAAAAGCACATCCTGACCACACACGAACATAAAAACTGCAGTTGGCCAGATTGCAAGCTAGCACGTAAGCTTTATACCAGTTGAGAGCCCACCCTGATATTTCAAGAGATTTTGCAGCAACGATTGTCCTCAGGTGGATCTCAAGTCCATCATCCAAAGAAGCTGCTTGTCTATTTTTCAGTCCTGGCTCTGTTTTTAGGCAGTGTAAATGTTTCAGATATTCAGCACCCCTGAATACAGACTGATAGAAGTGTTTTCATGCACATAGAGTGGATGTTGTCATTCAACGAGTTGAAAAGAATATCATCAAGAAGAAAGAGAAAGGATTTTTGCCTGATCTAAAAGCACTATGGCATGCACAGAACCTTCACTGGACATTTCAGAAACACCAGCAAATAGGACCCTTTCGAGAAATTACTACACCTGTCATCAGAGAAACAGGAACACCACAGATCTCTTCCTAAAACAAATATGTGTGTGCACATGCCATTTTGTTGTTTATCTGCAGAACAGAAACATGGATAAACTTCAGAGATGATACTTCAGTAGCTTTGGAAAAGAGTTTCTAAAAACAAAGCCAAATACAGTGTTCTGAAAATACATTCCAATATGGATGGTCTACGTGGACAAATTCTGCTTTTTTTCCCCCTTCAGTAGAAACTTTTGGGAAAGAAAGGCCTCTACTACCCAAATCAGGTTTTGAAAGTCATAGCTTCTCCTATATTTCAAAGTCCGTTTCAGCTAAATGGACAGGATAAAAGAGAAAGGAACTATCACTAACACTGCTTCTCCATCCTCATGTAGACATTTACCTGTACTACATCAAGCAAAGAAGGTGTAGAGGATGTCTGTCTGTCTGTCTACCCTGCAGAAACTCTTATAGGAAAACTCCTAGCAGGTTTTCTCTCATAACACTCTAATAAAAAAATCAGAAGAAATGGGCACTATCTATCACACAATACCATCTTTTCTTCAAATTCCAAACGTAAACCATATGTGGCTTGTGTTGCTTCCTCTTCCTTTGCATTCTTTACAGATGTTGCATTACTAGAAATACTCCTCTCAAAATAGTCACTGTGTTTTGATTTTTTTTTTCAGAAATGTGTTTTTCATTTTTATCTCATATTTTCTGGAGTTTAAAGGGAAGCATTAAAGATGACCTTACACTATGACTGTGTGTTTTGTAAACATACAAAGAGAAATTTAGCAGTGTTGGCAAATAACAGTGAAGGCTAAAACACAAATAAAATTAATTTTAAAACCAGTATAAACATATAGTTACCAGCAGAACAGAAAATCAGTCAGGTTTAAACCCAAATTCTCTTCAAAGACTGTGGAGTTTTTGGGTTTTATTATAGTACTATCCTCCTTCTGACATCCTCCATATGCACAGCAGAAGTATATTTCCAAACATTTTCAGTCATGTTAAATGATCTGACTCCTAAAGTAAGGTGAAAGTTGAAGGAAATGGGATTATTAGAAGAGATGTGGAAATGGTCATGTCAATTTATCAGAATCTGGACTATGGTGAAAGACCATTCAAGAGTATCAAGACAGGCTGAACAGGAAAAACACGGTATTTAGAATGGATTAGAGGATGACAATTTTGATCTGTGTAGAGGTTCCAATGTTTCAAAAACTGTTATTCTTAATTGACACAAAATTAAATCTTTCAAAAGCCTTTGTGTAATGCAGTGGTAAAGCAAGCTGCATTTTCAGATAGAAAATACCAAGTGTTTAATTTAGATCCTTTGCCTCTTTTTCTCTCATTACAAAGATTAATGGTAAGACAGCCACTTCAAAATTATTTCTGTTGAACATCTGATCATAAATGAGAGGTATAAATATTGGTGCTTTAAAAAAATCAGCTTTTTCAAAAAAGAGTAATATGCTGTTGAGTATACAGTCTGCAATCCATTTATGGAGTGGAAGCAAGGAACAGAGATGGTAAATGACTGCTCAAGGTCACAAAGAATGTTTTTTGAATCCAAAACTCCAAACAATACAGTACCTCAGTTACAAGAACAAACATCCTCCCACTGTACCCAAAACTAATGAAGGTGCTGGAAGCACAAAGTACACATAATTTTTCTAAAAAGCTGCCAACTAATAGAAGAATTATCACTTGCTGTTGAAGTGTTTCAGATCACTCTTTAAGATACATATTACTCGTGCTCCACAAGAGAATTTATTGCTGACAAGGTCAGCACCAAAACCTCACACTATCAAAATGCCTTTGTGAGTGTGAGGAGAAATTCTACCATATATATTTCTTGGGGGTACAATGACACAAAGGTAGAACTTGACCTCAGCAGTGATAATAGATAAGGAACTTGAAACACAAATGTTTTCCTACCAGGATGTCTAATGCCTTGCTGAGACAGCCTGATTTTAAAGTATGCTGACTTTTTAGGATGAGAAGCACAAAGTGTCCCAGATACAGATATCTTCAACTCATCACCTGTCTGTCTCTTAAGGCAAAGTCTAGTAAGATTTTTCCTGAGAAGAAAATTTTTCCTCAGCCAGCTAAACTGGAGTAACCAACAATTTTCTTCTGTCTCACATGAACAAGATGGCTTTCACCCAGTACAAGGGCCAGGGTGCAGAAGGCAAACCTCCAGCTAAGGGCTGCACCTTGCTTCTGCGTGGGCTGCACTATGATACCCCTCCCTGGGATGAGCACAGGGGGGTTGCCAAACAGCCACCCTTACAGGCAATCTTGCACTGCAGGAGGTATAAATTTGAAGCAGCCATCTGTGGGCAGAATGTGGAAAACCCAGGACCCCGGGTCATACCCATAGCACCACACCAGCTGTTTCCAGGTGACTGACCAGAGCCTGGACCAGTGACCCAAGGGAAATCACTCTCAGACCTAGGATTTGTTAACTGACTTCCCAAAATGAGCAATATTCCCAGACTCCCAGTGTTAGCCCTCCTCCTCTCTGCTCCGTGGCCATGGTGTCTCTCTCCCTTACCCATTTCAAAACATGCAGATCTAGTTACCGCTGGTTTTCAAAGGCAAAGAAGAAACATTGCTAACCAAACTTCATTCCTAGAAGTTTGTTTCCTAAGTATCAAAGACTCCATCCTTATCCCTAAGAGACCATCTTTGTTTCAAAGGGCGAACAAGAGGTACCGTGCTCATCCACAGGAGACACGTGAAGTCCCATCAGCATGGATTAGAGCAACAGTACTGACATATTGACAGTACATCAGTCCCTAGGACTGCCACTGAAACCTCTGGTTTACATCTTATCCATTTATTTGCTCAACTTGAGGTAAGCATGACTTTGTCAGCTTTAGGTGTACTATACTACAATAATTTTAATTGCCCACCAGATGCAAGAGATCTAACTATATCTACTCTCTGCACATCTTTCAACTTCCTGTATATAATGCTACCCACTGAGGGTTTGTGAAAAGACATACAATTCATTTTAACAGTCCCATCCACCAGGTTTTTTTCCCCAGCCAGCTCACCATGAGAGTAGGCCACAACTATTCTTCTTAATTTATAGAAGTCCTCTTTCATCCCAAAACTTGCAGTTCAAACTCAGTCAAATCTCCCTCTGAAATCATGGTCTGAAAGGTTATACAGTTTGGTCCAAATTTGCAAAATCATTAATGCTTATATCTGAATTAATAAGAGGGCGGGGAGGGCATTTTAAATCATCCCTTACATTACATCTCCACCAAAGTGTCTACCTGTTTGAAACACATGTGGCTTTTATGTTTCTGTGTACTAAAGGATCTGTTTGGCAGCTGGGACTGTGAAACTGGGTTAGTGCAATCAGCTACAAAAAAGAAGATGCTGAACTGGTTGTGGAAACTTATTTTAGATTAAAAGAAAATGAATGGTCTTTAAAAGGCCGTTCAGAAGGTTGTGGGGGAGGAAAGCAGCAGACTGCTTTTTGTATGCAGGAAAGCTTGATTCTATTTTCTTTAATTTCCATGAACAACACATCATTTAACCTTTTTTTATCTCTTGTCAGCCCTGTGGAAGACCAGACCTAGGAAAGAAATCCAGGCCAGCAGGCAGAACATAATTTTGATTGCAGAAATCTGATTAAATGCAGAAAAATTAAAAGATTCTAAAAACAGAGAGAACCACAAAGATTAAAACAAAAGAGAAAAACATTTTGCCAAGTCTTGACAGTGAGTACAGTTGAGATTCTTAGTTCAGGATCAGCAGACAGTCAAGGTTTTAAAAGTGGAAAAAATTATAGAATTTGATATTTCTTGGAGATATGGACAAGACATACAGAAAGACAAGAAACCATGTTAAAACTGGGCTGATATGCATTTCTCTCATGAGAAAGTGGCACAAAACAACAGAAGTGTTGTGAGATTGCATTAGGTTTTGGATTGAAATAAAGGAACAACTGCCATTTCATACTGATTTTTACTGGTCTGACAATCCAAAAATCTGAGCAAGCAGGGCTCAGACAGGGTTATAGGAGCTGGGATTCTCTCTGTCTCAGCTCAAGACCTCAAGGGCATCAGAGGCTCTGGCTGCCAGACAGCTGCTGCCCTGGGAGATCAAGGGCAGTTGGAGAATTCATTTTTAAGCCGTTCTTGCTTTCCTTGCTCCAGTGGCACATGCGGGTTATCACCAGCAAGCTTGTGCATCACAAGCTTTCCTAGCTTAGAAAGAAAGGGCTGAGTTGAAGCACTAGAGAGGACAGTTTGGGACCATCTTTCTGCAACAACTTGCTCTCCATGCAATTCCAGAGAGCCACTGTCAGCTCTCAAAGTGCTTCGCAAAATAAAGCATTGCTTTAGCAAAAATCATGTTGCTAGGAGCACTGTTGTTAATTTTACCCACAGAGCTAAAGTCACTGTAAAGCACAGGTTCTCACCATTCTACCAGCATCTCAGAGCAACACTGAGCAAAAAAAGCAAAGCCATATCTGCTTCCACCCATAAAGGCAGGGTGACTTGAATTGTCCTCTGAAAACCACAATAGAAATCACCTTGATTTTGCAAGCGAAACTTTGTCAAAATTGCAAAGGAAGCAATGCACTGCAGTTGCCAGAGAAGGGTGTTTTTTGTGCAGGTGGGTGTGTGTGTGTGTACACCTAACACTCACACATGTGTGCAGCGGAGGGTGGCTGGCTTGGTGCCACCATGTGCTGTTTACCTGTGCAGGGGCTCACACTAGACAATAGGCAGGAGAGAAGGAAACAACGTCTTTGCAAAGAACTAAATGCACTGGTGAAGCTGAGCAGACACGCACAGCAGATATCACTAACTCTGATAACCAAGTTTGTAATACTGAGTTATCCTCTCTGGTGCTGAATTTACTCTTCCTTGGCCTTCAGCCAGAAAAAAACCCCAGGTATTTCTCGACCTATGCTCATTAGAACAGTTGCTTCCAAGTTCAAGGAAGCCCATGTGACTAAGCTGTTGTAGCAAAAGCACTGCTTTCAGCTTAGGTCCCCAGTGCTATGACACTAAAATTACTCTGAACCTCTAAACACACAGCAGACACTGACATTAATGCAAGCATGGAGCTTGTTGATTTGCTTCTGAGCAGTGACCAGCTGTGCTGATGCAAAACACCAGTACTGAAGTTTGAAGAGACTGGAGTAAGGCAAGGGACAACCTTAAAGCTCTGACACACACATGCCTGCTAACATTAATGGATTCAGCTTCTCTCATGTCAACAGAGGTTTGACAGAGCCCAACTTAGCTGGTCAGACAAAGAGCCACCATGTGTATACAAGGGAAAATGTGCATTTGGTAGGGAATGGGGTCAGCCCACTTGCAAAATTCCGAGCAACCTTTCCTGAAAAAAACCCAAACATTTTCCTCTCAAATAAATATTCCAGTGTGTCTGTGCTTAGTAATACAATATTAGTATTGAATTACACTTCATGTATCAAATTAAATGAATCCTGACATAAGGCTTTTACAGAGAAGTTTCCTTTTTCATAGTTACTGAAATGCATTTTACAAGTGTTAGATGTTCCCCCCTCCCAAAACTTCTCTCACAAGTAGTGAAGTGGGTTGTATTTTTTCACACAAATTGCATGCAATAGAAGTGAGACAAATATGATCTCACAGGACACCGTAAATACACAGTTAGCATAAGCACCTACTCCCTTGAAATGCCTGCTTCTTGGCAGAAATGCTCTGCTATTTTTGTTGATCGTTGTGCCGATAGAGACAATCTGGAGTATTTCCAAGAAGGGGTCTAGAAAAGACGGTCTAATGCACAGGTACACACACTAGGATAATTTTCCCACATTTGACACAACCAAGAGAGCCCCAGTAACCCAAACCTGTAGTGGATGGTGGTTGACATACTGTGACTAGGGAAACAGTTCTAGGTCTTGATGCCAACTCAGACATTGCATCTCCAGCCCTGAGGGGCTGATTTTAAGGCTGGGTCATTATTGCCTCCAGCAACAGCCATTGCAAATCTCATGCATCACTAGCGTACTGTGTATCAAGGTGCCCAGCTTTAGACAGGATCCTAATCCACTGGGCTTTTATGATGGATAGGCAGCCTTGTCTGAGGCTGTTACAACTGAGCAAAGGACAGTTTGGCATGGAGGACATGCAGTTAGAATGGCATTTTGTTCATGTAACAAATGTTTTAAGGTCTGATTTTGCCAGTTGCACAAAAAGTGACAAATGCTCATTCAGCAGCCTGAAATAAATTAAAAAATTGTTATTGTTTGCCAATATGTGAAAAGGAGCTGACTATGCTAGTGTGACAAAGGAAGAAACTGAGAGGTGAAATTTTGTAAAGCTGGTTTTTAACCAGTTAAGTAATGACTGTGAAATCTAATGCTTTTATTAAAACTGTCTGGACATAAAGGTGCCCTAAAGTATTCATACCACTTGTTTTGATATCCTGAAAATGGTGAAGTGGAATTGATCTGTATTTATCATTTTAATTTTATTTCAAATTTGATACTATTTACATTTTAACACTGTAGCAGGTAGATATGTAGGGTGCTGCTTGTACTCGTCAGTGAAATAACAAAGCGAAGCTGTGCTTTTCTGCACCAAAATCCATCGAAATTATAACCACCACTCTTTAAATTATTTTCATTAAAGACTACTTTCCATTCTACATCTGAACCTAAAGATTTACCTGATAATACGACACCACATGTTCATACCGAGGATTTGTTGGATACTTCAGTTCAACTGGTTCATTAAGTTGAAAGAGTAACACACAATTTTCCCTTGCATGTAAAGAATAAAACTGTCTCACTTTCGTTCAGTAGGTGGGAATAGACTTTGACTGATCTAGGCTAATACCTAGATCTGCCTTTATTTGCAGAGCATATTGGCTTTATTCAGGAAAAATCGGCCATAAAATTATGGACACTCATGATTAGAATCAGAACACTGATGTCATTTATTTGTATTACACCAGCAGAATGAGCTCTAATATTTTGGAGTTGTTCTGTGTCCCATATTCTCCTCCCATTCACAAACAGTTTTTCAAGGCAGCTAAAAAACAGATACCGTTTTTTTTCCTAATCTGTCCTTCTTCTAATTAAACTGGGCCTTAAGGGAGGAGAAAAAAGAAAAGGGAGAAAAATAATCTGTCCTGATGTTACTGCCTGCGAGGTACAACATGTTTTCAGAATTTAGGGTCTGGGAAAACCATGCTGGATTGAATCCAGTTACTCGACTTATAGAGGGAATATCCATCCCCAAAATAGCTTTCATGGCTGTTACTTGCCAATTGACACAAATTAAGAACAGATAGTTTTTCATTCAATTTCTTCTTTTTTCAGGTCTCTAATTTCATATTTCTGTTACAGCTTCCACATCTTATTCTCCACCTCTCTCACTTCCTTGCATGCTTCTATAAAAAGAAGCATTCTTCCTTCTTCAGAGATGAGAAGCTCTATTCAGAAGTTGAGTGTGACTAATGGAAAGCAACGTTTTCTAATATAACTGAGTGAAGAAAGGTTTGGAAATTATTTTCAGCATGTGTCCCTACATTTGTTTTAATGTACTGTTCTGTGATTCACATGCAATGTTTAATTAATTCTGCAGAAAAGGAAAATATTGGCTTTCTGTAGCGTTCTGTTTACTAAGAATAATAAAAGGAGTTTATTTAGATTAAAATATTCACTTTTCTCAACAACTAACAGCAAGTATGAAAAAGGAAATTATTTGGTAGACCTACAAAAAGCATGAGTGTCAAGGCAGACTGAGGTGAAATTAGCCTACCTCTAAGTAAGAGGATTTGGTTTTAAAATCAGATACCGGGACTGGAAATAAAACTACTTTTGTTTTATCTTTCCTGGTATATAAAATTTTTAAAAATACACCTCATCACTTTGATGGTTACTTGATCTCATATGCCAGGAGGCCTTTCTCTTCATTGCTCTTGTCCTGGCATTCAGAGACAATTTACAGAGAAAGGAACACATGACGGGAAGTTGAGGCCAGTCGATATAACTGAGAGAATAAAAGGACCATTGTAATCACTCACGTGTTACTCAATATTTTTTAGCAGCAAATGCACCTCTCTGTATTCAAGCACCTTTTATTGGATGTTAACCAGGTTTTCAACATGGAGCTAGAAAAAAGAGTAGCACACATTAGAACTTGCACTATGGGATCTCTAAAAGGCACATACACACTCTCGAACAGCAGCTTGTAAAAGAACAGCACAACTCATTTTTTTTATCACTTGAGAGTTAAAAAAACCCCATATAAATAAGACTGGGAATCTTCAGTGCCAGTGAACAGCCCAAGTGTGCTCTAGGACACAGGAATTCTGCAGGCCCATTTCTGTTGATGGGCAACCTCAAAAGTTATTCTGAAATCACATGTATGTAAGAAAATAAATTCATCAAGGTAACCATCAGTTATTTTCTGAAGTGTTGCTCAAAATACAGGATGAGAGGGGGAATGTTGCGGACTTGCACTAAATAATAGCTGAAAGAAACTCAAACTGAATTTTAGTAGATTTAGCAAACCACTGAGGAATGGCTTAAAATGTTTTGGGACTTTTTAGGAATGAATGCTACAGATCTTCACAGGCCATTAAGTTAACACAAGCCATAAAGTCAAGAAGCCTACAGCAGTTTCATAACAAAGACCAGGCATCACTTGTATTAAGCTGCACTTGTATTATTGCCTATTAATAGGCAATTAGTTACAGCATAATGTGACAAGTATACCTTTACTCCAGATCAAGCCACCAGCTTCTTTCATTTTATTTTCCTCATTACAATTGATGGAGAAATAAGAGAAGAATTACAATGCAAAGGGCAAGCTAGGTACAATTGCCATGTCTGCTCCATGCTGGACTGAAATTCCTCAGTGGACTGTCTTGCATCATATAAGTTATTTGCAAGCCCCCGGAGCGTCATTTATTCTTTATTCCTTTATGTAAATTGATGCAGTTGTTTGGTTTGTGAGCAGCATAGTGTTAGTTTTTACAGCTGATTGCAGAGTTAAAGACTGTAATGTTTAGAAATACATTATCTCAATGGAAATATTTCGGAGCTATGTCCTGAGCTAAAATACTTGCATGAGAGAGAAGGGGCCTGGAGAAGCCAGCCCTTTATGACGATGTGTAGGGCAGGGTCAATTTTGTTTTAGAAAAGATGCTAGTTGGGGCTATTTATGTTAGCATTCAGCTTTTGTTGAACAACTCCCTCATAAAATCGGCCTATCTCTGCATATTAATAAAGTTTTTTGTTTCTCTGTACTCCTCATTAAGAGAGAAGCGACAGATTATGCCCGTGAGTAGTATTACTGCTATTCAGCTCCCACCTCTCCCATTAAGTATTCCCAGGCCAATAGGTCTGTGGTTAAGCAAAATTACCATAAATTTTCCAGGGGAAAGACTACAGCACAAACAGACTCTCGGAGAGAAAAAAAAAGGTGTTCTAGATAATGGCTAGGCTTACATAGAGTGTCCTGCAGCTCCTTCCATATTCAGGGGGCATCACCAGCAGCTGAAAACCTGTCTGTCTAGGGGCCTGAAAAGAATCTGCAAAGCAAGTGCCATGACACCTTTTGGCACAGGTACTGCTGGGAAACAAGGCAAGACTAACTCAAATCAGTAGATTTGAATGTACTGAACAGAACTGGTAAAAAACTTACAGCTATTTTCTCAGGTATTTGTGCAACCTGCTGATGGAACTGAATGCTAAAAATGCTCATTGAACGGGTTTAACAGCTCAGCCTATCTTGTCTGCCTCCTACATAATAACCAGATTTTATTTCAGTGTGACTCCTTTCTCAGTCACAAAATAAGACTTTGATTTTTCCTCTATGTGCTTTCACAGTGACTTTCCATGCACTACTTACATGCAGCTTCGAACACATGCTGTCCAGTGTCCATGGTAGGCTTAATGAGACCAGGCTAACCCCCACATTAATGCAGCTTTCATTCTCTTAAGACCCAGACAAACATGTCTGCAGCACATGACTGCAGCAGCTCCCTTCAAGCCTTGCTGAGCTCTGCTCCACTGTGGAGTGCATAGATGTCCTCTGTGGACAGTCTTTGTGTCACCTATGTGTCATAAGCTATTGTGGTAGTGAGGTGGTAGAAGGGTGCTTCCCCTTTAGTGCCCCTGAGAAATTGAGAACCCTTAAAATCTTTGATGTCTTACAGGATTACAGTAAGTAACTGCAAAAAGGCATAATAGAGAACACATGTCAAAGAGGCAATGTTTTCTAATTGTAGAAAGTATTGGGAAAACAATCTGAAAATGAAAGGGTGCATTTGTACCAAACATTATAAAAATGATAAACAGATTTTTTTAATACTTACAAAAAATTATTTTTAAAAGTTATGGCTATCCAATCTACCAAGTAATATACAAATATATGCAATTAATGTGAACAGTGAAAAAAATAAAGCCTTTCCCCATCCCCTTCATTCAAGGGTAATAATTCTTTAAATAATTTTTTTAAAATGTTGAAGATCACTTGTGAGAAGTAAGGAGAGAACAAGGTGAAGAGCAGTTATTTCTCTTCTCTATACACATTGCCATGAAAAGAACTGAGCTTCAAAATTTCCAGATGGGTTTTCCCTGTGATGGAAAGAGTCTGTATGTGTTTGACGTTCCTCCTGAGTCAGCTCTCCGAGTAAGCCAGTCCTTTGCAAAGCAGAGCACAGGAGCAGCTGCTTCTGCTGCAGTGGCATCCAGGTCAGTGAAAGGACTCATGAAAAATTTCTGTTGTGGAGAGTTCTTCATCGTCTTGAGACAACATACAGTTTTGCAGCTTAACTATGCTGCTGTAGGTATATGTCTCTTTGTATAGTCATCTACTTAACAAAATTGAAGCTTAAGACTACCTAAATTTCAGCTTATCAATGCACCAAATGCATGGTTTTCTTGTGCTTATAAGCAATAAAGTAGTCTGCCAAGTGTAGAACAGCAGGTAAGCTCACATGACACTCTTCCTGATGTGAACAGCAGAACAGAAGTAACTGAGAAGCTGACAATACTGAACAGTGGCAAATTCTGTTTATCTGTGATTGCTCTTGTTCCCTGTCACACTACTGACTTCATAATGGAAACCTGCTATATTCAAAAAATGTTAAAAGGAAATGAAAAATATCAAAACCACCACACTGGATGAATGCCAATGCACAGGGTTATGGACATACAAAAGCAGTTTATTCAGAATTTCTTTCCTTTCAGTTTGGAGGCCCCATGGCACTGATGAGAACTCTGTGCAGTCGCATACATTGTACTTCACTGACTGGGATTTTCTGTGTCTATGTTGTTAATGGTAAATAGTTGGTAAATGTTTAAATCATGGCACATGGAGATAATACAGAACAGTACCCTCTGTGGTATTATAAATCTCTGAAACTGATTCTTAAACTAGTTGAGATGTAGTCTAGGGTTGCTTGTTCAGGCTTAATTTGACTTATCAGCTATGATACCATTTGTATTTGAAGAGAAACAGCTGCATTTTCAGCTACTAAAGCTGACTTGAGCACTTTATGTAAGAGACCAGTTGAATCAACACAGATACAGTCTCTTTCATATTCATTAACTGTCCCAGCTGAAAAATGTTCCAAAGCAAATAAATGGAACAAACCCAAGCAATAATAGAAGTATAACATTTCAGTGAACAGAAAATTTTCTGTTTCTGAAACCAGTGAGACCCTTCCCCACCCAAGTGACAGAAAACCTTTTATCCCGTCATGCAAGTGACTAATGGGCTCCTAAAGGTCTTCTAAAGAACACTACTCCCTGTGTCTTAAAGTTACATATCACTACCCCTCAGAGAGGGCAATAAAAATCCAGGCCAAGAAGAGGCATTTTTTTCCTGCTGCTGTTCTGGTTTTTTGCCCACTGGAAAGTGGGAGCCACCAAGCTGGAGTCTCATATATGCCTTAGGTGGACGACTCCACTCCCTCCCTATTGGGGGCCATGCATCCCAGGGGATGATTTGCAGGATCTCATGCAGAACTGCAGCTGAGGGACACAAAAAGGGACTGGAATTTGTATGTTCAGGAGGCTGGTAGTGTGACCAGCCTGGAGGCTCCGATGTGCTTTTTTTCCCAGCAAGAGACCTGTCGCAAGCTTAAATTAAGAAATAATAAATAACTTAATTTTATTGCTGTCTCCAGCCTAATGCACATTAGCCAAAACTAACCATGACGTCAATAAGGGAAGTAAGTTTAAAATTATGCCTGGGCACATGCTTGAAAATCACACCATTGTCTACCAAGAGAAATGAAGGCACTTGGAAAGTGCTGAGGAAAGAAGTCCTCTTTATTACTGTACTTCAATCTCATTATTATCAGTTTTTCCTGTGCTGAAGGGAGATGAGGGAGGTGAATAACCTCTGAACAGCAGAGGTCCCTGGGCAAAGCCCTCCATGTAGCTAGCAAACAGCTTCTCGATGCTTTATATGTGTCACTGACATCCGACACAAGCAACCTGAATACATCTTTCCATAAAACATGCTGGAATAATGCAGACTTTCCATAGGCCTTTTCCAGTCCTGGACAATACTTCAGCACTGCCATCTGCGTCGGTCCACCTCACCATAAGACAGAGCCCAAACGAAGTGGATGAGGAGCACTTTTGTCTTCCTTCTAAAGACACATTTCATCAAAGACTGAACACAATAGACGCGCTGCCAAAGCTCCTTCCTACAAACAGCTTCAGAGAATAAACACATGCAGTTCCCAAAGGAATTTAAATTTTCAGAAATATTTTTATATATTTCATTATGCAGAACAGAACTCCTAAACAGGAAGGCAGGATGGTGCCCCGAACAGCAGGTGTGTTGGCAGGCTGGAGACCTAAGAGAGCGTAGTTTTCACTTCCATCCACAGGGCCCAACAGGGGCCAAATGATGTCTTTATTGAGAATTTTAATTCAGTATTCTCATTTTAATGAGGCACAGGGGAGAAACCTGACATGTTATTCAGTTTACAATGCAAGATACAATAGAGGATAGATATTTAGCCTTTAAACTCAGATAAACAGTAGAGAACAGCACATAAATAACACTGCTTAGCTGGAAATCCAGGATTTCTAAGAAAGAAAAATAAACAGTCATTCTGCATATATTGTATCTGTTTCACATAATACACAGCGGAGCATTATTAAGGAAATTGGAATAATCAGTTTTATCTTTGTTTATACAAGTAATGTGAGACAGAAATCTACTTTCCATTATGACGCTCCAATTGTGTGAGCTGGCTTGTGAGATATTGAGAATCTTGTGAGATGTTAATAAGTCAGGTAGAAACTGTTTTCTAGTAACATCTGTGACAGTTACTAAATAGAAATTAAACAGAGGTGAATTTAAGTGCTCAGGTAATTGGGAAATACACCACAGTTACAATAACTGGATTTAAACTGAAAATTAATTCTTCTCATCTTTTAACTAAAGCATTTTTGAATCTCTGTTACTATGTAACTACAGAGCAAGCGTAATGAAGCCCAGTGAAGAGAAATTCCAATGGCTTACTGCACAACTATTTCTCTTTTCTGCTAACTTCTGGAACAACAGAAGTGACATCTCACTCCATTCCTGACAGATCTGAGATGACGCAAGGCATCATCTCAGCAGGGAATTCATCATGGGCAGTTGAGAACTCCAGCTACCTAAAAAGCCAGTATTCAGTAACGAGATAAATCCACTCTGGGTAAAAGGGACAGGAACAAAATATAAGTGTCTGTAAAGAAAAGATTGTAAGAAAATTATTTTTTGCTGTGGCACTTAGAGTCACTATGACAAGAAATGGATTCTCAGGTTAAACTCTGATGTTCTAGGGACACCAATGTCCCTAGGAGTCAGCACACCAGGCAGAAAAGCAGTGATTACCAAAGTGATGTTGATGTATAAGGACACACAGAGCTCTCCACTGCCAGCTGACAGGCAAAGGATGTCCCTTCATCACTTCTTGATCACCTGTCAAAATTATCATCAGTGCTTTCCAGAGACTTCATGGATTGCTTGTGTCCTTTTGGGCCGTCTCTCCAGCGGTTACCAGCGTGGCTCAAGTCCTCCAAGAGGACCAGGACCTGTGAATGTCAGGCTTCTTGCAGGTGTCTCTGAAGGCCTCATCTACTTACACTTCCTGATTAGGGGACCTGCAGCAGATACCCATCACAGCACAGCTCGTGTGCTGGTGTGCTCACTCACTGTCAGTCACAAGCTCTCAGCTGGCTCACTGCCCACACGCTGCCCATCTGCCAGGGCAGACCTCCATCCCTTCCCACCACTCCCTCACAGAAGGGGCTTAAACAAACCCCTTATCATCATCTTCCTGGCTTGTCCCTCTAAAAACCTGTATTCATCCATGGCAATGATCCTGTCATGTGGACTATGCCACCACATCTCCGTGATTCCTGTAAAACCAAAAACCTGCGGAGGCAGACAGACCTCTAATTCAACCTATGTGTCCCCCAGCCTGTGGAGGGACGGACACTTCTGACAGGCAGTCAGTCATGCTGGTTTGCTACAAAGGATGTGATAGCTTTGCCTTGCTATGGTGTGTAGTCTGAGTAGGGTGCTATGCTGTTTAGACTGAAAGCCCTAACATGCAAAGGCCTTGCTGATACAACACAGGCTGTACAGAGTCATTCAAATCAGATTATTCACATTTTCCATTTCAGTAATGGAATATTACCATGGACCTCTCTAGCAAACAGAAGTATATATGCACACACCTATAAAAACAAAAAAATCACACACTAGCAAGAAATGCCAATCCATAATAATGACAGGCAGCACACTAACAAAGAGCTAAGTTATTTGCCTCTAGTAAGATTCAGTATGTCTGCCTGAACAATAAATTACTGTTGCTTTAGTGGGTGTTTGTGAGAAATGCAATGCCATTTACTCCCCACATGTAATAATTTTGGGTATTTGTTATGGTTTCATGTTATGAGAATGGCTGCTCTGAAATAACAAACTGATGTATTTTACAATCCCCAGTGAAACTAATGGTGCATGCAATGAATAAATCTCCTTTTGTGTTTGTATGGGGAATCATTTAATTTGGTTTGTTCTTTTGCTTTCCTCAGGATGGCTGAACACCTGTGTACCTATAGAAACTAGTGAAAGGATTCCTTATTTCGTTTTTCTTATACATGCAGCTTTTGCTTTATCTATGAGACTTTTTCTCAATCCATGAGCTTTCCCACTTCTACCTTTCCAGTTCTCTCCCCCATTAGATGCCAGGGGAGGGAGCAAATGGCTGTGTGGGGCTCAGCTCTCTGCTGGAGTTAAAGCATGACATTAAACCGTTCTCTGTAATGGATATTTCCTCCCCTGATCCAGCAGGGGCTGATATATCTGAACACAGTTAAGGTAACATGGTCATTAAATTGCCTGACTCCACCTTCAGTTCAGATACATCGACATCTGGAGCCTGGTGATGCAATTGCTTTGCACCTGCACCTATTTTCTTTGGCAGCTTTCCAGTACACACCAGAAAAGATAATATTCCAGCTACTAAAATACATCTCTAAAAGAAACACAAAACAATTAGAGAAGGCTCACAGAAGACAGAATGATAAGACAGAAATGGGGAGACATCAGGCTGGTGCTTAGTCACCACTGGGATTCCAGAGGGCCCTATCTTCGGCCCAGTTCTCTTCAACATCTTCATAAATGACTTGGATGCAGGACTTGAAGGAATACTAAGTAAGTTTGAACACGACACTAAATTGGGAGGAGCTGTTGACTCCCTTGAGGGCAGAGAGGCCCTTAAGAGAGACCTCAACAAATTAGAGAAAGGGCAATCACCAACTGTATGAATTTTAACAAGGGAAAGTGCCAGATTCTGCACCTGGGATGGAGCAACCCTGGATGTATGGACAGGCTGGGGAATGAGATGCTGGGCCTGGGTGTCCTGGTCAGTGACAAGCTAAACATGAGTCAGCAGTGCCCTGGTAGCCAGGAGGGCCAGCCCTGTCCTGGGGGCATCAGGCACAGCATTACCAGCCGGGCAAGGGAGGGGATTGTCCCGCTCTGCTCTGAGCTGGGGCAGCCTCACCTCGAGTGCTGGGGGCAGCTTTGAGTGCCACAATATAAAAAAGACAATAAACTATTAGAGAGCATCCAAAAGAGGCCAGTGAGGATGGTGAAGGGTCTTGAAGGGAAGCCATATGAGGAGTGGCTGAGGTCACTTGGTCTGTTCAGCCCAGAGAAGAGGAGTCTAAGGACAGACCTCACTGCAGCCTACAACTTCCTCACAAGGGGAAGAGGAGGGGCAGACATTGATGTCTTCACTCTCATGACCAGTGACAGGACTGGAAGAAATGGCATGAAACTGAATCAGGGGAGGTTTAGGTTGGATATCAGGCAAAGGTTCTTCACCCAGAGGGTGGTTGGGCACTGAAACAGGCTCCCCAGGGCAGTGGTCACAGTGCCTGCCTGACAGAGTTCAAGAAGCATTTGGACAATGCTCTCAGCCACATGGTGTGACTCTTGGCCATGTGCAGGGCCAGGAGTTGGACATTGATGATCCTGATGGGCCACTTCCAACTCAGCAAATTCTATGATTTGGTGATTCTACAATTCTATGACTATTTCTGTTGTACCTCCAGAATTTGAGGAGCAGATTTTCATTAATTTCACTAGTCATCTACACTGCCTTCAAAAAGTAGAAACGGAAAAATCCAGACTCCTGTAAATTGCAGTTTTGCTCAGGAAGAGTATTTATTACAAAAACTAGAGCTCATGAGGTTTAAATATTCATGGGTTAAAACAACAATATCTGCTGCTGCTCTGTCTAGCCTAACACATCTTATGAATACAACCCATACCTTGCTAGGACTCTGTTGATCTTAGCGGTTCTTAGAAACTTCAGCAAATCTGTTAACTGCCTACCAAATCTAACAAACAAGAAACCCAGAGAATAAGAAATTATCTAAAGAAATAGGAAAAAACCTTCCCTTTTATATTCTGGATTCCACTTCAGGGACATGGAAAACTTCCCACTTCTAAGGAATGTTATCCAACATTTTCATATTGGAAATGAAATTATGATTAGACTGAAGATATGGCTTCCCATTTCAGGAAACACTTCAATAACATTTTTATTTTTATGGCCAGTAAATAGCTTGATGAAACTACCACAAAGCTGGTAAAAAGAAAGGAGAATATCGAAAGATTATTAATTTGTAGTTTGCACAAAAAGGAAATCTGCATAATCTCTACTCTGAGCTAAGTACAAATGGACATGTTAAAAGTGGGTGCATTAGTTGTATTGTAGCACCTTTTGACAATTTATGTCAAGAAAACAAAAAATGATACTCAGATTGCTGTGGCTGTCAAAAAAAGTAAGAAGAAAAGCACGAAGTATGCTATTATGTTCACTCATTATTAGTCTCATCACCTGAATATTGTTCTACATATCTTTAGTTTTCCAGGACCATTAAAATATAAGAATTCTGGAAAATAAGAGATCATTAGTAGGGTATTAGCAAGCTAAAGGACTCTGTCCCCACAATGCTTACACCAGCTAAAGTGTAACAGCAGCCTGCAGGACAGTAAAAGGTAGCACATTTGGCACAGTTCAAACCACAAAATACATCTCGTTATTCGGAGTCCCTATATACAGCATATTAAGACTACTGTGTTACTATTTTCTAGAAAACTGAAGTTATTAAGTTCTTAGTGTTTTTTTTCTCTCATATAAGAGTTTTTGGTTCTCATGGGTATGCAAAGAAGGGAAAGGGCTCCAAGACAAATTATTCAATCAAAAGCATGGAGCATAGGATTAAGAGTCCTTAAATCCTATATTCTCTGTATCAGGTTCATTTCTTTTCATGGTAAATGTAACAAAGGTTTCTCCCTTATCCTTTCATTGCCTTTCCCTCCTTGTCAGCTAGTCTGATCCTTCGTTTATGGCAGTGGAAATCTTCGAGGAGACTTTGTGTAAATTGGTCTTTCTGCCTCAAACTTTGGTGCTTACAGGAGTTCCGGTATAGACACCTAAAAATCATCCTGTCTAGAAGACACAAATTTTTCTTTGGAGAACTCAATTATTCCATTTTGATCTGAATAGGAATTGGAAGAAAATCAACAAGTAAGTGTTATTGACAATGCTTGATAAAGCTGATTATATAATCATCCTAATTCTATATACATGTAGAAAAAGAGGTCAGAGAATTGAAAATTGCCTTCTGAAAACATGTTCTGGAACAACACAAAGTAACCTGCAGAAAATTTATATTGAATTTGTGGTCCTGTCCAGTGACCAGTGGCATGTTAAATCCTCACAGGGATATCCCCAAGACATGCTGCCTGCTGGATGTGGTAGACCCTGTGTGCTGACACTATTTTCTTTACAGGAAGTTCATTCAGAGAGTAAAAGTGATATAGCTGACAAGATGGAAATCTTTATCTCTTTATAATATCCCATCTCATGGAAAGGCAAGTAGGATTTTCCCTGATTATTTCTGGCATAGGGAAGAATCCCACTGCTGTTATCTCCAGCACGGTATCTGGAACAGGACAACAGAGCAAAACTTCAGGGTAGCATTGCAAAAAACATAGTAATCCCAGTACACTTTCAGTATTTTCTATAAAAGTGACTAATTTTTTTCAGCTCCTATCATCATCAGGTGTTTTCACAAACTGGGCTTCTGTATGCTTTTCTGATCTCTTAATTGCTTTCTACAGTCCCTGAGTACCAAAGCCCTTTCTGTCTTCTTCTCTAGTCTTTCCAATGAATCTGTAGACTTATGCCTATTATTGTCAGAAAGGCATGAGAATGTGTTTCTCCTCTTCTGCCCACTCTCTGAATGTTTCCTCTGTACTCTAAAACATTCAGAACTTTTTTTATATCCAGCTGAAATTTCTGCTTCACTGAAACCTTGAAACTACATCAAATATCTTTAAGACATTCATGTACGTGTCTGTACCATTGAAAAAACCTTTTCTTATAGCAAATACCCAGGCAAAAATTTCAGCACATTATTGATGATATCTTGGTAACCAGTGAACACAGAATGACAGGAACACAGTGAGACATGAACAATATTTATTGTGGATAAACTCCTCTGCTTAGCCTAGGCAATCGTAGTTTGTTCTATGATTAAACATAGAAATATAACATATGAGCATAGAAACATAAATTCTCCTCTTTCCTCATTTGCCCAATCTTTGTGATCCAATGATTTAGAGAAGCTGGACAAGGCTTCACCCTACTTTGAACATGACTACCTAGCTGACTGGGAGAGATGGCAGTTAACCACATTCTCCTTCCAGTGACCTCATCACAAGGCTCCCAGCATCACTTGTGACTGTTTGACTCCCAGTATCTGGAAAGAGTTTAAAGAGGCAAACAATCACAAGTTATAATCTGGATGCAACTTTCTCACATGTAGTCACACAAGTTTGACAGTGCAAACTTACCTGCGTGGCTTGCCATGGGCAGAATGGTCTTTCTGAGGGCTGGTCAAACAGCTCATGTCCCTCTGTAGTCCTATGCCAGAGTCCTGAAGACCCATGGCACTGGAAGAAGACCTCTCATTACTAGCAAAGCAATAAACTTCTATTTGTCTGTGCATGAATATCAGTTGATTCGTTAAGTGGTACTTGAAGGTAAAATCAGGTAATGTTTCAAGAACGTACAGACTTCCACATTCCTGCCACTGCAAATAACTATGCTTACCATACCAGGGCAACTGTTCTTCTCTTTGGGAAATTATGGGACAACCTGTCACCGAGTGTGGATTTAACCCTTTAGTCGGGACTATTGCAATGGAAAACAGCAGCTTCTTACCAGCAGATGTCTGAATTTAGACACTATTTGCAGTGGCAGGAATGTGGAAGCTGTGAGACATCAGATCTCACAGGAAGTGGTGTGGCTTTGAAATTAACTCACCTGTATCACTGCTGCACAGCAGAGGCTGTGATTAAGCTGTAATTCTGCCCAATACCTTTCACAGTTCTCCTTTTGCAACCATCACTAATTCTAAACTATTGCTCTTCTGACTTTAACCCTCTCTAGACCCAGAGAGCTCTAGAGGTGGTGCACACACTGTGCACCACACTGTGGAAATATTGGTAATCCTCCACTTCAGTAAACATACTGCTGTCTTCAAACCTGCTGCAGAGAGCAATAACTCTTGGATTAGGACTGTTCTGTATGCCTAATTTAACAGCAGAAAAAAGGACTACAAATTGGTATCTGTTCAAATGCGTGCAGCTACTGAATAATCTCCTAGATGACAATCAAAACAAAAAAATCAGATATCAGACTCTAACGATCATTTGATCTCCTCATGAAGAAAGACAAGGAGATTTTCTGGGTGATAACAGCGATGTAACTGTGCTAACACAGAACAGATCTGCTCAGGTGATGTCATATTGCAAGCTGTTTGTCAAACCAGCCAGTGTTCAGCTGAATGGGGACTTGGCGCACTGACATTGTTGGCACTGCAGACTTCCAACTCCCTTTTACATTTTACACTTTCTACCTGCATATTGCAGAATGTGAACCAAATCTCTGAGTTCTTAGAAAAATTTCTACTGCACAGACAAGCAGAAGAATTCTCAGAGATCTATTATTTCATTAAAACCAGCAAGTACAGATGTTTGCTTACACATTTTAAAAAGAAAATGCATGGGCATCACTAGAATCTGTGGTAAACTACATTCAGAATTTTGAGCAGCCTATCATGGAGGTGATATTGTGATGTACAGTTTCATATGGATTTGCTGGACAAAAATTCAAAAGCACAATGATTAGAAAGAGGTAAAATTTTGTTCAGACACATTTGTCAAGTTATCAATAATCCCACTGTGAGGGTACTTTTAGAAGACAAGCACCTCCAGCTGGCATATCTGGCTATTTTTTTTGTCCTTATCTGAAATTTATAGTCCTTAGTTATCTAATTAAATGAGAAAGAGAACTCAGAGACAGTAGAAACAAACATTTATGGATTTCAAAAATTATGCCTATTGATAAACCTTTAAAGATTCAAGAATACTTGAGAGGTATGATGAGAGAGGAAGACCTGAATATTTTATCCTTGAAGTTCTGAAACTAGAAGATTTTGTAATGTATAGCCCAATTATTCTAAACTTTGAGGTTAATTCTTTTTTAAAATAGTATTGCTATTTGGGACTTGCTTATCCTTTTCAACATAATCTTTATACTCTTGGACTCCATTTATTCTGTGAAGGCCAGAACTCCCATACCAACAATGAAGATGTCATCTATTGTCATGAAGTAAATCAGCAGTTTCAGGCTTCTCGATCTTGGCAACAAGGCTAATCAGTCATAGCAATCCAAGGGAAAATAATCCAAGGGCAAAATGTTTGAAAAAATAGCACTTTCAATGAAAAAAATATAAAAATACAAAAGTCAGTGCCCTCTCATGAGAATTTCAGAACTTTTCAGTGGTGTTGTTTTATGGGGAAGACTTAAGAAGTAATGTTAGATCTATCTCTACCATGAAATTCATTTGACATTATGAATCTTACAGATTGTTTGAACTATCCATTTTGAAAGATCTCATCAAAAGAAAAGCTTTTAGAGGCTTTATGTTTAGCATAGCATGGTACTTCCTTTGGATAGCTAACAATGAGCTTGACCAGAATGCTAGAGTTTGAATACTACATATTCTCCTTTGCATCTAAAGCTAAAACCTCTTTTATCTTTCCAAGTAAAGCTGCTACAGAATTCAGCTTTTCATGCAAGTGGCGTATTCTTAAAAACTCCTCTTCAGTTTTCAATGCAAGTCCCTGTACTCAGTTTACCCCTAAATCTGTGCCCCAAGAAGAACTGATTGACCAAGAAAAGAAGTCTCAGCTGTCAAATTCTTAAGTCCTACTCAGACGAGTCTCTGGGTCTAGAGAGGGTTAAAGTCAGAAGAGCAATAGTTTAGAATTAGTGATGGTTGCAAAAGGAGAACTGTGAAAGGTATTGGGCAGAATTACAGCTTAATCACAGCCTCTGCTGTGCAGCAGTGATACAGGTGAGTTAATTTCAAAGCCACACCACTTCCTGTGAGATCTGATGTCTCACAGCTGCACTATACCACAGTATACCCAGCACCAGATCTCATGCAGGGAATGAAATTAACTTATATGTCTGTCACTAGTCAGAACTGTATGCACATCATCTCACACTGCTTCAATTCCAATTTTTGAGTGTGATTACTCCACTTAAGGAGATCAGAATCACACCTCACTTTTCTCAGAATCAGTCTCACCCACACACAGGAATTTGATCAGAGGAATGGAGCACCTCTCTTATAAGGAGAGACTTGGGATTGTGCAGCTTGGAAAAGAGAAGGCTTCAGGGTGAACCAATTCCAGCCTTTCAGTACTTAAAGAGAACCTACAAGAAAGATGGAGAGAGACTATTTACAAGAGCATGTAGTGATGGGACAAGGGTGAATGGCTGCAAACTGAAAGAGGATAAGTTTAGATTACTTATTAGGAAGAAATTATTGACTGTGAGGGTGGTGAGGCACTGGAACAAGTTTCCCAGAGAAGCTGTGGATGCCCCATCCAAGCCCAGGTTGGATGGAGCTCTGAGCAACCAGATCTAGTGGAAGGTGCCCCTGCCAATGGCATGGGGTTTGGAACAAAATTATCTTTAAGTTACCTTCCAACCCAAGCCATTCTTTGATTCTATGATAACACACAGGAGAAGCAAGACTAGGAGGAATTCTTAAAGCAGCCTCTCTTGAATCACAGAGTGGTGGCCACAGTTCAGGATAGTAGGCATTTAGAAAAATGTATGGAAAATCCAATCTTTTCACCTTTGGTACATGTTATTGATCAAAACCTTTCATCAGCTATTCAGATGATACCATTCAGAGATCACACACAGAGAAGCACCACATGGTGCTCATAAATAGTTTGCCTCACCCTTGCTTTCTGAACTTGTGTGCCTTATAACTCCCACAATTGTTGTAACAAGGTCACACAGCTGGAGAGAGGAAGATTGGAATACACTTTTGCTTCTCTAGAAGAATCATCACACAACTGATCTCCCAGCAGTGTATATACTTGAAAATGCTGGTGCAGAGGGGCAGTGTAGGCTGCAGTGGGCTACCACTCTCCCCAGCCTGCTGAGATCTCCATTGGAGGAAGAAATACTGGTAACACGAAACAACCAAAAATCTTGCAGAAAGATGAAGAAAACTTGAGCTGATGTTTCCTGATAAACAGAAGAATAAATTTTTTAAAAAACTCTAACAAACATGGCAATGAATAATAGATAGATAGGAATGCAAAGACATTTTCAGAAATAAAATGCTATTCGTTCTCTTGTGATTTAGGGATTTTGTGTGAGACTACACTCCATTATATTGTCTACTAGACTCTGTTTTGCTGTGAAACAAAAATACACTTCAGTGAAGACTAGAGCACAATCTTGTGCACAAGTCAGCCCTGAAATTGTGGGGTTGGCTCATAAATTCACAAGAGAAAAAATAATATTTAAAAACATTTTTGTTTCAAGATAGTGTCCATATCAAGACAGCATTATACACCTTGAGGAAAGAACAGTACTTCAGCCCTTTGACCAAATCAGCATAATTTAAATTATTTTCACATTTTTTTCTAAAGCACTCTTGAAATTCAAAGGCCTGGTTCTTGAAACTAGACTATATTATGTATACATTTATCTAGCTTCTCTTTGCAGGCCTTTCTTCTTGGCAGGGTTGGTATTGAGGGACATTTCCCATATAGTTGATTAACACTGTATTCTCTCTATTAGGCTAGTATAATATATAGGAAATTTCCTAGAGTCCGGTGAAAACTTTGCTGAGTAAGTAACACCATTATTCACTTACGAACTTTCCATTCAATTTTAGAAAATAAAATGAATTCGACATCCTTTTCCATCTAAGCAATAAAATCCAAGACCTGGGTTTCTCACTTCCACTCTCACCTTAGTTCACAAATAACTTTCATACAGCTGTCTCAGTTTGTGATGAGGCACACATCTGCAAGTGGTCTTTGCATATCATCTCTTCCTCCTAGAAAACACAGCTCCTATGATACATGTTTCTAATACTAAACCTAAAATCATACCTGGAAATCTACAGATGCACCGGAAGGCAGCTTCTTTGCTACAATGCTGCAAGTAGAAAGAGATAGTAGTAGCAGAATGAAATTTCAACTGAGGTACTGTAGGCAAGTATGAATATTAGCACAGAAGTAATTCCTGTCGTTCTTGATAAATGTTATCATGTCTGATTGATTGCATGTTTTAAACACAAGTCTCTATGCTAAGCACACAGCTCTAGCGGAAGCTAGCCATTTTCACCTAAAGAAGAATTAAACTGAGCTCTTGGTCCTAGACATTCCTCTTTGACAGGGCTATGACAGTTTGTGGCAAAGCTGTGAGAGCAAATGGCAAGTGTCAGTAGTCTAAATGTCACAATATCACTGCACAATTTCACAAGGTGTACTATATATGTAACAGTAAAATCATGGAACTTGCATTTGTAAATAAGAAACAAATCGCACTCACAGATTATTTGTGTTTGTGTATGAATTTCTGACACTGAAAACATATACACTCACCTTAATTAGATGTCACAACTGTAACCTTACCCTTGCTTCTAATATGTCTAGAAAATCCTAGAAATCTAAGACAAAGGAGGAAAATTTTCTGTGGAAATTACTATTAATTTAAACACTTCCAATGTCAATTCTGTTCGGCTGAATTCAACTGGAACATTATACCATAGCTATCTCTCATCTTGACCAACATCTCAAAATCTGATACACATAATTTTTAAGTAGCTGACAAACAGATAATGATGCTCTTGGCATTGAATTTTTTTTGTATGAGGCACCAACTTTTTTTCCTGATAACTGTAGTAACTAAAAATGGGTAAGATTAAGAGACATTTATTCCAGACTTAAATTTCTGGCTTTTGGGCCTTCAAATGCATTCATGAATTACCTTCATTTCCCAGCCTCAACGCCTTGGATCTATGCGTGGAGAGCAGTAAATAGTTTCCTAGACGACAGAAAGTCAGTGAAGTCTGTTGATGTCCAAATTCAGGGCTGTGAGCAAAAATGCAGCCCAGAAAATCCTAGATGATCTGTGCTCACATTTCAGTTTCACTCTTTGTAAGCAGAGATAGCTACAGAGATTCTGGGTTGTGCCTGTCCCTGCTTCTGCTTTTTTTTTTCCAGTGGTAAAACAGAGGGTCCATGATATAGGACAAATGATAGAGAAGAACTTCTTCCGTAAGCAGATCTTGATGTGATAATTTTCAGTCATTCTTCATCCAGCATTTGAAATAAATACCATCCTCCCAAACTGAAGGCCGCTTTCCCACTTATTTGGCTATAAAGGAGGCACAAACTTATCAGGTGTCCCACCTTCACTTTATTCTATTGTTTATCTCATTTATTTTTAGTGCTGATTTTTCGTTAATCTGAAATGCACAAAATCCAGATCTTTCAAAAGATAGGAACAGGGAAGTAGGGTGGCACTCACAGCTAAATACGCTAACCAATGTGATAATATTTAAAAGCACATTTGGAAAGAGACTTCCAAAACCTTAACTTCTCTGGAAGATGGCAGCACATGTGTGGCTTCTTCCAGAGTTTTGTGCGGCTTTTTATCCACTTCCGTATTTTCAGAAGGCAGTTTCTACTCCTCTACTTTATAGTGTCTGTCTCAGCTGCGAGCTTATCAGCTGGTCCCACAAGAGGTGTTTTTCCAGAACTGTCTAAATCTCCACAATTCCTCAAATCCTGGCACCAAATCCATTTCCACATACTATAAAATCCAAGCATCTAGCAGGAAGATGTGACAATGTGTGCTTTCTAGCTGCATGTTAGAAAGACATAAAACACAAGCAGCTTTTAAATTTGCCACATGGCTTCTCACTTTCCCTCTCTTGTTCCTTTTTCTTGTCTCGCAGTAAGCTGTGATTCAGCAAAGCACTGAAACTTGCCATTGACTTTAAGATGTGTTTGTAATCCTCACTCAAGTGGCCTCCTCCCCACCACGAACACAGGTGTGCGTGAGCACACAGCAAGACATGTTTTGCTGAACTGGGACCTTGCACTGTAAGTTTTCTGCAGAGGCACCACTCTTTCCATGCATTTGCAAAGTACTTGGCACCAAGACTTAAGACTGCATGGACACTTGAAGGTGCTCCTCAGTGAACAACCATCACAGTGATGGCTGCTACCAAACTTCATCGTTTGGGAGCCACATAGAACTAAGTGAGAATCTAATGACGGCTTTACACATGGAAGACATTTGCTGGCAAGTCATAAAGACTAATATGACACATTTAAATATATATTGCTATATGGTAGAGAGAAGGTCTCCTGAAACCTACCATGTTCCCAGCATCAGAGGTGCTATTGTCCCAGCTCATTCCAAGTACCTGGAACTTCACATCTAGGGAGTAAGAGACCTTGCAACCTGGAGCACACTGTTGGAGTCGAACATATGCCTCCAAAGAAAGGCAAGGGTCACATTTTCAAGGTGAACAACACCTTGCCAATTGCTTGAAAATACCTAGATGCACTACCAAGAGCCCAGAGTCTTCTGTAGAGAAGGATAGGTGAGTCCAGTGCAGACGGTAGGTTTACTTCGCTAACTGATAGACTCCTTATCATTGCGACCTTCTGCAGAGATTACACAAGTATGTAAAACTGAGATGATTGCAGCTAACTGTCAGTAAAATTTACCTAATGAGGCAAGAGTTCCTGAATAATCTGTGTCAATGTACCCCTGTTAGTTCCCACTAAGCTAATGGATTTGTGTGTGCTTGCCACTGTGACCAAAAGCTAAGGTTTGCTTTTTAAGAGTGTCATTACATACTTTTGAGGCAGCATGGTCCACATGTTTCCCATCCTAGGTACAAATACATAGATGGTACCAGATGTTGTCCATTGGACAGAAAGAAGCTAAGCTTCAAGTTGACAGCTGTAGCTGATGAGGTCATCAATACAGTTTAGAGATGGAAGGAGTTCAGTGGAAAAAAACATGTCACTTTTTCTTTTTCTCTTGTTTGAAGTCACTGAGCTTCAGGGTTCAGGGGAATTGTTGCTTTGACTTTATTCTTCTGTAGACGGGTGGCTGCCTGCCAGTGGCAGCTGCATATGGGATCATTTGCATTGCATGAGGAGTCTCTTGTTTAAAAGGAAGCTCTTCCTTCCCTTAGATCATCTGCTTCTTTAGAGTCAGGGCCACTGTTTCACACAGATTGTATTCTTCCTTTAATCTTTTCTCTCTGCTTACTCTGTACTCGTTAACAAGTATCCAAAGCCAGGTTTAGCAGACTCATCTGGGATAGCTGAAAAAGGCAGTCATTGGACAAAGAGGGAATTATTTGATATTCCTGTGGCTGCATACTTCTGTGAGAGGATTTTTGCAGTGGACATATGCTCTCTTACATCACCATGCTACAAGCAGGAGTCTGAAAAACTGTTATTTGCTGCGTGCAGAATGGATATTTAACCTGTCTTGGGAACAGCGTTCTGTGTTTGCACCTCATGTAGACAGTGGAGTACCCCTCCCAGAGCCCCACATCAAACAACTGAGTGCCTTTCATCTCCAAGAGCAATGCAACTCATTTCTTTTGCACCTGACAAATCAGGGACAATCAACTATTTTAATGGGTTTTGTGGGGGAAGTAAAGAGTGAGGGAGAGAAAAAAGTTTCCCTAGAATGATATTATAAAAGCTGTGACTAACATATTAGCAATTTGGCTTCATACCCTGCACACAGGAGAGTGCCTAAAAGTAAAATAAGATTAAGTGACTGTGATACAGCTCAGGCGCTCAAGTCCAAACTTGCTGGATGGTTGCCTTTTCAGATCTAAGGCATACACTGTAAACACTCCTTTCCATGCTTAGGATACAAGTTGTCTTTTTATCCTCTTTTGTTTCCTTCACCTCCTCTTAGTTGCCTCACAGAACTTTCAGTATGCAGGAGTAGGTGCTTTCCTGTTGTCTGATACAGGTTTAAGATTTGCTGTGCATGGCCTGCCTGGTTAAAGACAGACAGCAAGACCCACCCACAAGTAAGGGCTGCCTCTGAATTCCAGTCTGTAGAGTAATTTTGCCTTCAAAAGGTAAGAATCTTATAAACTATAATAAAAACCACAAGTGGTCAGACCTAATTAAAGTGGCAATAGCATTTTAATACATGCCATCTCATAAAGGAGAGCAGACATGGTTTTAATAAGATCGTTTTAATGTAATCAGCTAAGCTGATGAGAAAAAAAAAGGGGAGAACTAGACTCTTTAAAAGCCTTGTTAACCTCCTCTCTGTTTTGGAACTCTTTTGCATCCTCCCAAAAGAAAGGAAGAAAAAGAAACAAGGAGAACAAGCATGAGAACAAGCTAGACAGTTTGTGAGTTCACTGTGTCTTTGCTAGATACACACACATCAGTGACTGACTAGAAAGGGGAAAGGGGGGGGAAAAAGCACAAAAAAACCAAAAACAGCAGGAGGAAGCATGTCCAGGCGCCTAATCTTTGGGAAGCTAGCCAGATTTCATTTATAGCCAGCCAAGTCAGATTTGCCAGCTGAGACTCTCTCCCTCTCTGTGTCTGTAAGCGGGTGCAGACATGGTGAGTCGGAGTCACAGTGAATTACTGTGGAATACCAGGAAGAACAAAGTGCTTTTAGCAATGGTTGCAACCCAAATGCTATCAAAGATCTACTTTTTGCTTGCGATTCGTTCTAAAAGCAATTCAAGCAATTCCTGAGTATCACAGAAAGAAAGGCAGGTCTGATTATTGCTTGTTTTTTAGGTGGTTTTTGTTTTTGTTAACACAGAGTCTGTTAAACCCCTGGTGCATAGTAACTATAGATTCCATTTGGTTCATTCCCTTTGAAGTCAGTTTGCTTTTGTTCTTTACCTAACTTGACGCAATTTTCTACAAGCTAATTTGTATGCAGCCCTGGTCAGAACCTGCCACCCAGAATCCTGTATGTGAATTTACCATCAGGGAGAATGAATTTGCTGTAGGGATAGAGATGGATTTTGTGGTGGGAAAGTTGGGGATAGAACAAATACAGAAAGGAAGAAAGGAAGAAAGAAAGGAAGAAAGAAAGGAAGAAAGGAAGGAAGAAAAAGAAAGAAAGAAAGAAAGAAAGAAAGAAAGAAAGAAAGAAAGAAAGAAAGAAAGAAAGAAAGAAAGAAAGAAAGAAAGAAAGAAAGAAAGAAAGAAAGAAAGAAAGAAAGAAAGAAAGAAAGAAAGAAAGAGGAGTTATTGCAAGCACAAACAACAAATATGGGAAGCTGAAAATATTTGGGGAAAGCCTGACAATAGCATACCTCTAATATGATGGCAGAGTACAAGGAGGGGTAAAGCTACAAAGAACAACTGAAAATCATGCTTTCTTTAAACGTTCTGCATTTTTCAAACTATTCTGTACTTTTCACACTGTGGTATCAACCAATTGAAAACTAAAATATTCTGCAAAACATTAAAATACTCAGGGACTCAGAAAAGCAGAACAGCAAAATTATAGGCTATGTCTAGAGAGTAGGAAAAAAAGTGACCTAGAATTCTGTCTGCATTACAGAGTTAGCGAGACTTGAGTTCCCTCTGCTTTGCTGTCACTTTTTTCTATTATCTACCGTTCATAATTTGGATTCAAAACTAGGTTAGTGGGGACAGCAGAAAAATTTTTGTGGGTACTAGCTACTGCTCCTATGTCAAGGCCACTTACGGGATTTTGCCAAAATGTTGCAAAAAACTAAAACCAAATTACTTCTAGCATGAACACTGTGAATTTTGTTTTGAAATCACCTAGAAGAATCACATTTGAACTGAAAAAGAAGGCTGAATTTTATAAAGAAATACTAACAACAGCCAGAGTTACAATCAGTGGAAAATATTTTGGAAGGGCTATTAAAACTCATACTTTAGGGCTCAAGCCAATATTTATTATGGGCCAAAATGAGACTTAATACAGTGGCAGGGAAGGAACAGGGCAGCTTAATCCACATCTGCTTGCTGTTATTTTCCACCACTGTCTTTGAATGGTCTCATCGATCTGAGACAGAGGAGTCTGGAATAGATGGACCTGAAGTCTGATCTATTCAGACAATGCCTGTGTTTTATTAGGTTTATTTTGTTTAGCAGCAGCACTGTTTCTGGCATTGCACTGTTCCCAAATACAGAGAGCCCTGACTAAGCTGAATCATCATGAGATTGAACTGATGCTGATGGGAAAGCGCAGCACTCTGCAAAGCTCATCATTTCTCATGTGACAGTGCCATGAAAGCTCCTGCCCTCAGCTAGCCCAGTGCTCAGTATTCACATGGCCTTCTCACAGCTGCTCTGAGTGAGAAGCATCTTTCCTGTGACTGCCCTTGAGCACACCCCACCCCTTCTTGTTGGACTTTGCAGTTCATCCCTGCCAGCAGAGTTGGTATGCAATTTCAGAGTTGGTTGCTGCATTTCCCCATAAGCAGGCAAAGAATCTCCCAAGGGCTCAAATGGTGGTAAGGCTTCTGCTCTGTAGTATGACCATGCAGAGACCTTCCCCACAGCTCTCACCTTTCACCAGCATCTCAAGCTCAACACTCAGAGACCTGCCTGTGAACAGCCCAGCTGACCAGCTGGCTCTCCTCAGCCTGCACCACCCATGGTGGCTGCGCTCCACATGCAGCCACAGCTCATGTCCAGCCTTACTGACCCTTCCACATGTGTCACTGAGCTCTCAGAACCAGACCATTGCACCTACTGCTCACGTCTGGAAAACAAAAAGAGACTGCAAAAAGAGACTACAAACTGTGAAGCAGCTTCATTGCATCTGAGCCTTGAATAGCCATTTCCCAGCCAAAACCAGACCCTGACTGTAGAAGCAGTGCTCTCCAAGGACACGGTCTCCTGGTGGGCATCTCTCCCCAGAAATTCATCCAGAAATTGGAGACCCAGTTGGAGCTAAGGTCTTGGATTTCAGGATGAAGTGTGTTGGCTGAGAGGGTCAGTTTCTTCCCTCTTCTGGTGTGCTGACTGAGGGGTCAGCCATGCCCTACTAATGCACAGACTCAAGCAAGAGGTGGTGGTGGTCCTCCTGCTTGGCCTTGGTGTTGTCTGTTTAAGGTTTGGCTTCAGGCCCAGTTTTGGCTCATTTCCTTTTGCTCTAAAGAAAAGCAACAGCAGCAGAGAGACTTCCTTCAACCTGTTGTGAAAATTGCAGATGAAGATGGTGTATTCAATGCTTATGTTTACCTTTTAAACAGATGATGCAGAGTATCATAGAATCATAGTGTCATTTAGATTGGAAAAGACCTTCAAGATGATCAGGTATAACTGCTAACGTAGCAGTGCCAAGCTTGTCCTGCTGCCCAGAGGCCAGAAGTCTTCTCCATTCTCGTTTTACTAAGTGATTTCACTAAACCATGAAGCCATGAGTGCCAGGTGCCATGCTTTGCTGTAAATTTGGTGCTTCCTTCTAGCTTCACACAGTGAATTTTAATGCTGTTACTGGAGGGAACAACCTGTCTATCACTCATGAAAGAGAATGTTTGCTTAATTACAGTTTTTACATGCTTCCCGTCTGACTGCCTTGCTACTGTTATGCAGGCTAGTATATAAACATCAGCCTCACTGGTTAAAATGAAGTGTGAAAACCAATGTTCTGCATAATCAGTCTCAAACCAGGCAAGAACAAACATAAACTACTTTTTTCCTTCTATTAAAGATCTGATTTTCTCATTTCTCACTTTATCTAAAAGTAGCGGTTTGCTTTACAGGCCGGACTCTGCTAACTCAAGAGACTTTAATTAAACTCAAGCTTTTAATTTGCTTAAACTGGGATTGTCACAAGTATTACTTGAGCCCTGAAACCTTGATAGTGTCTCAGAACTTCTCATTCAGCAACTGAGTAACAAGTATTTCTGCTAATGAACAAATTTGCTTTACCTAGATCTACAATTTTTTAAGACTGCTTTTCTTTATTCAAGTGTCATTCAAAACATTAAAGGCTCCAGTGAGAACAGATTTTTTTCTGCATTTGTCTTCATTTCTTTCAATTCCAGGAATCACAAGATACACATAACAAAATTTCTTGTTAAACCCTTTTATTTGTCAGATATTGAAAGAATGAAAATAGCTACCCTAACAAGCTCCCAATGGTGCAACTTTTGATAGTGCTTTTCAGTCTTGAGTGAGAAAACGAACTATTTTAGAATAGAATTTGTTGTCCAGATCAGTAGGCACTTTGGCCTATGTTGCATGTTCAAAGTCTCTCATTGTGTCTCCTACATCTCTGGTGGCATACTAGCTAGCATACTTCTCCAAAATCCATGGGCCCCCTCTATCCACACAAATATATTTTTGAAAAGTGGCGTTTCTGAGAATATTTGTGGCAATCTCTGCAAAGGATGCTACAAAGTACGAAAGTTTAAGATGTAGCCACTGTCAGGACTTCAAACCAGGGCCCAATCTGCATTGAGAGCACAAAACTCTGTAAGATTAGTGCTTTGTGTTTAGGTCAGGTTTTCCTCCTATGCTGGTTTTGGCTGAGATGGCATTCACGTTTTAGATTTGTGCTGGAGAGAGTGTTGATAACTCAAGAATGTTTTCATTATTGCTGAGCAGTGTCAAGGCCTTTTCTGCTACTCATACCACCCTGTCAGAGTGGGCTGAGAGTACACCAGGTGCTGGGATTCCAGATCAAATGGTGCCATGCTCAGTTTATAAAGAGAGGAGAAGAAGAAGGAAGCAGGGGGGACATTTGAAGTGATGGTGTTTGTCTTCCCCAGTCACTGTCACACATGATGGAGCCCTGCTCTGCTGGGGATTGTTGGACACCTGCCTGCCCATTGGAAGTGATGATTGAATCCCTTGCTCTGCTTTGCTTGCATGAGTGGCTTTTGCTTTACCTATTAAACTGTAGATAACTCATGATGGTTTTTTTCTTACTTGTACCCTTCTGATTCTTTTCCCCATTCCACCAGGGAGGAGTGAGCAGCTGCCTGTGTGGTGTTTAGTTGCCATCTATGGTTAAACCATGACACCCCCAAATACACAAACAAAATGCTGTGCACTGACTCAGTGCAGCAGGAGAGGGCAGGGAAGTATTTGCTTGCACTGCACTTCAGGTGGTCTTGCTACCCTTATGTAAGGCTTCAAAAAGGTTGCTGATATGCTGATACATGAAGCTGATGGACAGAGCATGTGGAAATACCTCTACAAGTCATCCCCATTTTCTTCAATAAAAGTCATGAAGAATCTGTAAATCATGATAAAATTACCTTTGTTGCCCACAGTATTTATTAAAAGTGTGTTACATGGCTTACATAAACAAGGTCATGCACTGTCCAGTATTTTAGGAAATCAGCTGGAGTTCTCTCATATTGGCAGCATCAAGGCTCAAGTGTTGTTCTGAGAGTTATTTCAAGGTACTGCCTCTGTGTGTGCTATGCCACCGCCTCTTCTATTTCTGGCCACTACAGGTATCTTCGATAAAACAAAGTGACTAATGCATAACAATATTCATTCAGTTTCTCCCTGTTTTGAACTTTTATCTACAAGACAACAGTTTCCCCATTGTATTTGGTATGTGAAGTTGTTTCATAAAGCTACATTTATTCATACAGATCTATAAACTGCAGCCTATTTGCAAGAGTTCTATTTCGTATATTTAAACATGTTTATGAGGCTGGACCTGCAGACGATTTGACCATACAACAAACATTACAGTGCAAACAAAACAGCTCTTGGTATCACACACAAAAAATATGTTACATGGCTGAATTCAGCAGAATGGACTGTCTTGGTGGTGAGTCCAGCCACTTGCCACATGCACCAGACCTGAAAGGGTGGCCCTGCAGCATCCCGTGCCCTGACAAGGTGAGTTCAGGTGGAAGACTGGAAGGATATTCCTGAATTTGTCTGCAGTTTCTTCACCTGGTTCATCGGCAGAGATGTAGCATCACTCAATGGATTTGCACACTGGCTCCTAGCATTTGCAAGCCCGTGCTGAACAGTGCAACTTGGGATATACCACAGACCCACTACAGCAGCACCGGCTTGGCAGCAATGATGCAGTTGTGCTCACGGTTGAAGCTCTCATTTGTGCTTCCTCCTGCCCTAGCAGCATCCTCACAGAGATACATCTGCAGGTAAATCCAATTTCAGTAAAATAGATCAGGGAAGGGACGGCTTGCAATAAAACCTTAACCAAAATATTTCTTGATTTCAAATCCAGCACAGGTGCCTTGTTGCACTGGTAGAACCTGAAGGGGCACTCACTAGAAGGAGGGAGGAAATATTTATGTTGATATCACCCCTTTCTATGATCAAACAACTGTGCTCTTTCACTGGGAAGCATGCAGATGTCCAGTAATGTGGAGGGTACTGGTGTTTGAGAAGGTCCTGAACACACCTATAATATTTGGAGAACTTTGCTGCTTACAGATGACTGGGCAGCAAACTACAAAAGGTCAAAGCTGGAAGGAATTGTGTCTTGGAATCAATTCAGCTTGTTTATATAGACCTTCCAAACGCCTATCTGATGTACTCTTCCAGAGACCACTGCTACTATCAAGCATTTGATGACAATAAAGCTGTGAAAGATTGTCAGGAACATTTATCTAATCTCCTTCATCTTTTATTCCTCTGTATCCAGACTAAAGCTAGAGGTAGCTCACAGCAGTAGCTGATGGATTATCTGACAAATTGTTCAAGAAATTTGGAAAGGGTTTTTTAGTCCAAAGCCAGTGTACACTAGAACTAGACAAACGATCCAATATTCCTATTCCTTTCTAGAAGCCAATGAGTTTGTTATGGAAGTGAGCCAAGAGCTATCCTGAACAGCGCCAAATATTTTCCAGAGTCAGAAACTACTGAGAAGAAAGCTCCTTTTTACTGCCAAATGCCTGAGGCCAAAAGGGAACATGGATAAATTTCACTGTAAGAAAAGCTCAATCCAGCAGATGTGGAGGAGAGACATTTGGGCCAGAGGTGCCAGGTGGGTACAGGATGCCATGTAGAACAGTAATACCTGCTTCTTTAGGCAAAGTATTTTAAGAAACTACAAGAAAAGAAAGAGTGCAACTCCTAATTGCCACCTCATCAGCTAGCACTCAGAGCGAAGGGTGAGGAAGGAAGACTTGCTGGAAAGCCAGTGTCTCCAAATATCAGGTGGCACAGAGAGGACATAAATGATCCATTTGTTAGATTCCAGCACACATCAGAACTATTTATCTGCAGTTGTGAGGGGATTACACAATAAAATGTTCACAGGCTTCCCCCTTGGTGGTCTCTCTGCAGAAGTGAAGATCTCAGAAGAAGTCATTCAAAGACAGCCTGCTTTTTTCGCCACCAGCCACCAGCATGGTTCCCAAGCACTCCTCACTTTTTGCCACCTCAGCCTGCCCTCCCCTGAAGATTGGATTCATTACTGCAGCCCACCATGTGTCTTGATGCCCATTAACCTGAGCTGGTGTCAGACCATATGCTTGGAAATGCCACTATTGCCCCCTCTCTGCAGAGGCCCTGACAATCCAGTGTTTCTGTGTCTTTCACCCCAGCAATCACCCTTTCCTCAGT
Source organism: Oriolus oriolus (assembly GCA_013400235.1). Lineage (NCBI taxonomy): Eukaryota > Metazoa > Chordata > Aves > Passeriformes > Corvidae > Oriolus > Oriolus oriolus. Next base: position 97,120 of record VXBT01000529.1, read on the forward strand.
GCTCTTCCTTCCAGCTGGCCACAGCATTACAGCCCCAGCATGCCACCTTCATGCATGCCCCTAAAATGTGTGATCACCTGGTGACCCAGCCTGATGCCCAAGGCTGTCTATCACAGATTGCCTGCATGAGGCTGCTCAATAAAACGCTTTGCCTTTTTATCAAAAATACCTGAATTAGACGTTGCATTATAAATTTAATCATTCATTCTCTTACAAAGGGAAATGCTTTGTACATGTTTTCATGGTCCATCTGATGACACAAAGAAGTGAAGTTATAGATGATTATGGGTGTATCAGACCACCAGATTAGTCATGGCTCCTTCTAGTGAGAATTGGCATTTGTCCTCTTGATAACTAATAAACCATAATTCATGACAACAGAAAGATAATTACAAGTCAAAGTAATTATACTGTGCAGGTAAAATATATCTGAAAAAAAGCACTGTCAATAAGGTGAGAGCAGTAAGGATGATTTAGCCATCAATAATTTTGTGGTTGTATCCTTTAGGAATGACTAATTACAAGACAAGGTGGCAGCCCCCTATGTAAGGCAGTCATAGACCTGCACGACAACCAGTTAATGGGGACCAGATCTTTAAGCACAGAGGCATGACCTTGCAAGACTTTTGGAAACATCTAGGCAACATATATGAAGAAGTTATTCACTTGGACAGACAGGAAATACATACCTACGCACCCTAGTCTAGCAAATAGTAATTCTTTAACTCATATATACACTAGTGTGCTATTCTGACCTTCCCAGACATCTCTTGGTGAAGGTCACTGCTTCATGAAATGCAGTGAGTTTTAGAATTAGATCCAGTTTCACTTTACTCATGCCCTGACTTTAGAGGTTCTTAGATCAGCCTGGCAGGAGGTCCTGAAGAGAACATTTTTACTTGTCTGTGCCAAGTCTCCTCTAGTTTGCTGCAGGCAAAAAGTGCTGCATAAAACCAGAAAGGTACTATTTCCAGCTATTTCTTTTGAAGCAGGTTTTCACAATACTGTATTGCTTTGTCAGCTTTGAAGAATAAGGGAAATCTTTGAGTATAAAAGGCTGACAGCCAAAAGCATCTGCAACAAATAATGATGCTAGAAGTTGCTTTTCTTTGAAGGAATTTAGCACTAAGTGGGAACTTCCAGCAAAGAGAGCAAAAAGAGTACAGAAAGCACAGGTTTTCTCTCCAGAAAGGACATTGGGGGGAAAAAAAAGGAAAAAGAAAAACAGAAGCAGATCTAACTCACAGTGATATGAAATGAGACCTTTTGCTTTACAGTGGCTGTTATTGGCATTTCCCACTGCACAGGCAGAATGGCAGCAGTTGATCTTTCATGAACAAGACTTAGCACTGCTGAGATGCATAAGGAAAACACAAGCCTTGCTCTTACATAGTGCGAGTAGAGGTATCGCCCATGAAGTGTTCTTGTGGTCACTCATTCAGAAAACAATTTACTGGGATGTATAAATTGAGTCCTGAAGTGTTCTGGGCAACCTGCAGTCTGGAACTGTTTAGCTTCAGAAGCCTGGGCTGAACTTTCTCCTCTAACATTTTATTTTGAATACAGATATGATCATAGAATCATAGAACGGTCTGAGTTGCAATGGACCTTTATTAAAAATCATCTAGCTCCAAAATCCCTGCTCCATCCCTCCAATCATCTTGTTGGACCTCCTCTGCACTCACTCCAACAGGTCCATGTCCTTCCTGAGCTGGGACCCCAGAGCTGGATGCAGCACTGCAGGTGGGGTCTCACCAGAGCAGAGCAGAGGGGCAGAATCCCCTCCCTGGCCCTGCTGCCCATGCTGCTTTGGATGCAGCCCAGGACACATTTGGCTTTCTGGGCTGCAAATGCTCACTGCCGGGTCATGTCCAGCCCCTCACCTATCAGCACTCCCGAGTCCTTATCCCTCAGAGCTGCTCTCAGTCCTTTCCTCCCTCACCTTGCACTGATACTGGGGGATGCCCCAACCCAGGTGCAGCACCTTGTGCTTGGCNGATTCCCATGGGCCCGCTTCTTGAGCTTGTCCAAGTTCCTCAGCATGGCATCCTGTCCTTCAGGT
>VXBT01000531.1:0-31993 GCA_013400235.1 Oriolus oriolus
CTAGAAATAAGTATTATTCCCCAGCACAAGCACCTTCTAATTTGTTACATGTAACCCAATAACCCAAGAGGTCAGATCCTTCATTGTAATTCCAAGGTAGAAGACCTAGGCTTCATTTAAAAATTATTTAGAGATCGTTTAGATAACTCGCCTATCAGGTAATTTAATTCCAACTATTTGCTTTTCAAGGGTCTAGATCAGGTGCAATTGATGGCTTCATAACTCTTTTGGGTCATTTTGTCCACCTTAAGGAAGTTTTATTACTGTAAAGATCCTTTAAAAGGAAGTTTTTGACCAAACTCTGGGTTAGTTATTTTCTTCTTCTGAAAACCTCATTAATTTACTGGTCCAGTTTCTCAGTTTCTACAGGTTGTCGCTCGTGCTGAGTACAACAGAGTTAAAACACTTCTCTCCATCTAAGAAACTTCCCTATGTTCTTGTAAATGGGAAAATTCATCATTAGGTTCACCACAATAAAAATGGAAAAAGCTTTTCTAGTAAGTATTAAACTATATCAGCAACAAAAAGAACAGTATCAGATAATTTTCTGTTCAAAAATATCAGGTTTCATTAAACACCTCTTCAACCAGATTTCAATTTCATATCACAGTCTGTAGGTCAATATCTGCAGTAGCTTAACGCTGGTATTTGTGAGAAAGCTTGTTACTTGCTTTTTTAAATCATATTACAAATTGCTGTGCCCTAGGGACAAAATAAAAAACCCAAACCAAAACAAACTTAAACAACCCAAAAAACAAAAGCAAACGAAAAGACTGCCACTGCCATAACTCCAGATATCCTTTTGTGCATGGTAACAGGTCTAATTCCTATTAATAAGACATTTTCCTATTTTTATTAAGCTTGTACAATCTCTTCTGGACTCCATGGAAAAGCATCAATACCTCAACTTTTTCTCAGCTACTACTCTACTTAGAGCTCTTGCTTTTAGAATGTAAAAAATAGATTAAAATCACAGTTAATCTGGAACACCTCACACAGCCCACATTTGGATCAAATTAGAAATAGCAAAACCACCTGTTATCTTTCCTTATGCATAAAGAATCCTAAGAGCAGAAAGACAAAAGAGATGTACAAGTTCGGGGGAAAGACAAAATAAAGCCTTGAAGAGAAGGGAATACACAGAATCAAGAGAATGTATAAGAAATTATTGGCAGGGTCTCACAATCTATACACTAGTATGGGAAATTTAACCTGTGCAAAAGGACAACCTCTATTTTATACATTTTTCAAACACTTTGTTCTTAGTTTGTTCTTTGTTCTTAGTGGATTTAGTTGCTTTGGAGAAAACAAGGCAGGGGGCAGTGCAGCAGGAATAACAGATCTACCAAGCCTACTTGTAGGCACTTAGGTGAATTTAACAGCTGACTCCTAACGAAATGCTGGAGACTCTACATGCACACTTGGTATCAATTGGAAGAGAATTTCTTCCTGAAGACTGCAAAAATAGTTTTCTCTCTGAAGAATAAAAGGGCAAGAAAAGAAGAACGAGAACATGAATGAAAATGGAAAGTAACATAAGGTTATCATAGAGAGGAGAGAGATAATTTTAAAAATATTCTTAGGATCGTTAAATTATTCAGGGTTCTTGAAGATGTAGAAGTCAACTCAACATAGAAAACAAAAAATATCCATGCTCCACTAAAAGTATCCATGAATCAAAATGTTCATTCTTTGTTTGGGAAGGAAGAACAAGTTGCAACAGAACTTTTCAGGGTCTTCTTCCAATCACCTTAATATTTGTCTTTTTATCAGTTCCCACATTTTATGTATGAAGTAGAACAAAAAGCAAAGTATGTGCCAGAACTAACCAAAATTTAACTAGACTTAAGAGGAGAATTAAAGTTAATCTTAATCCTTTATTATGTAACTGAGTTACACTTAAGGGTCAATTTACCTCCAATGAAAACACATGTCCTGAAGTGTTTGAAAATTGCTGCCCCAACAGGAAAACACAGCATCTTTTCCATTTCTTCTTATTCTGCCCGGAGTGCTGGCATAGTTCCTGCTGTCTGGTACTTTAAAAATCTGGGACTGTAACATCACACCAGAGGGGAGATGCAAGTCTGGTGGGAATGGAAGGAAGGTAACTACTGTCATTCTCCTCCCGTAAGAGACCTTAATTCTAGCAGGCGAAAAGTCATATCCTGTGACAGGCAGTTGGATGTAGCACAAGGCTGCAGAGATGACAGCACTTGCAGTTCCCAGTTCTGCTTTGTCCCACATTCCTTGTTGTGGAGTCAAGGAAACAATATAGAGAATCTGCAAAATTCATGCGTGGAAGCAGAAGACAAAAGCAATGCAGAAAACCACGTGATCTCCTCTGACCCCTAGTAAGCTGGTGTGGTAGGACAAGATAATTTCTTATTCTTCTGCTGAGTCAGTTAGGCACTAAAAAAATATTTTGGACACATTATCTTTATAAATTCATCAACGTGTTCCGAGGGAAAAAAAGTGACTAGGGAAACAAGTGCCCTGAAGAAAAAGCAGTACTGCTTCATCAACAGAGTAGTTCAGTGGTTTAGATCTTTGCTGGTGAGGCACTACCAAAATTCATCCCTTTCACTGAGTTGTGGTGACCTGATCAGGGTTTCCTACTGTGCTGAAAACCACCTAAACTCTCTGAGTAATGCTCAGCTCTTCTCTCCACTTCCTGAAGTGACCGTCCTTCTCAAGACGTAATTTAGAACTGAGAGAACATCTCTTTCAGTCACTCTTCTCCTCCTGCTTTTTCAGTGGGGAAAAATATCACTTCAGAGAGCATTGCTGGTATCTCATGGGTTTATTGTTTATGCCAAATAACAAGAGATGGGGAGCACCCTTGGCATACACTATGCAATGGCCTGGCTGCTAGGGCATCCTTTGGAGAGTTAAAATCTGCTCAGACAGAAGGAACTTGGCTTTCCAACAACCTGGCTAAGAGCCCTAGAGACAGGGCTTCCAGAAGAAATGATCCTGAATTTTCTAACAGTATTTGAAAACTACTTATTCATTTCTTTTTCTTTCCAAATGTCTGCAAATGAAGTGTTTGCTTTCATATTGAATAGAACATTTTGACGAGACAAACCCAAATAATTTTGTTTTAATTCTTAGTTTGGTTGCCAAAATGCCAAAAACATTAATTACTTACACAGCCTTACAATTCAGAAAATACCATTTATAGGTACCTTACTAATATCAACTAGATGTGTTGCTTCTTTTCATGTATGTTTTTTTTTTACTGGAAGCAAAAGTTTGACTGTCTCACAGAGGGATTGGTGAATCTTTTTTATAGCTTTTAAAATTAGATAGGGCAGCATATTGGAAGATTCAACATGCTTCATCAACAAAGAAAGTGATTCTCTAAAGAAGATCATAAGCAGAAACCTGGCAAAATTCAGCATTTTTTCCATGAAGAAATGTCAGTATATCCAATTTGATTATGCTGCTGCCTTTTATAAGCTACAGTGAAATAAAGATTTTCAAACATGTAGTGTCTTGCATAGCCTTGTCTGCTGTTGAGTGTCTGTCTACACTATTTATTTTACTTCCGTTAAATCTGAACTATTGTTATTTTTTTTTCTTTATCTATTTTGCCATGTTAACAGAAAAAGACCAGAGTCTACATTGACTTATTGCCTATTGACATTTACTTCTTGACTTCTTGCATCTCCTTCTGAGAAACCCCAAACTTTTGGGTGGGTAATGCTACCATTTTAGCAATTAACAGTGCTTAAGATGGGAAAATCACAAGGGGGAAAAAAAATTTATTAGACTTTCTTCTTAAATGCTGGACACAGTTTTATTTTGGCTTTTTCCAAGTTCTATTCCAGGAGAAAAAGGATGGGAAAATGATTATTCAGCAAAGTATGATCTGTATTATTCACTGCATGAGAGGATCTCACGTTATCTGATTCGACATAATTGCACATTCTGTGCAGGACTCACACGATCATGTGTATTTGTGTCAATTGGTAATGGCTCATCCCTCCCTTAAAATTACTGGACATTGTTAATTGGCATCACAGAGGAGTAAATCATAAGGAAAGAAAGACATAGACTCATCTGTCCTAAGCCAACCAGCTGAAGCCAAATCCAATCTGATCAGCTCTAACAGCACAAACCCGCACAACACAAGTTTTACCTGACTCACAGCCCTTTGTGGATTAAATAACACCATACTGCACAGCTACTTCAAAGCAATCTGAAAATAAAATGGATACAAAGTTAATTAATTACAGCAGGAACTGGTGTCTTTGACAATGTTCACAAATGGCTTGTCAAGGGGCACAGAGCTGAGGAAAATGCGTATATGGATATAACCTGCAGTTATATACCTCAAAAAGTCAAGTAGGTCTGTTTTCAGACAGCAGCACAAACTATTCATCCAAGTGCTGTAATTCAAGATGGAATTGATTCAGCTGTCCATAAATTATGAAACAGAAAATGCCTGTTATGGTGAGTGAGTAGTTCAGTATATTTACTGTGTCTGTGAACTTACTAAGCACTAACTCTCAAGTATCCACAAGGTTAAAAAAAAAAAGAAATAAGGTTTCATGTTAAAGTGCTTAATTTCTTTTCCAAATTAGTTCTCTTCTGGAAGATAATGCCCGATAGTTATCCATGTAATACTTTCATTATAATGGAATGGAGAATAACTGCATTAGGCGCAAAAGAGATATGAACTGTAAAGGTCGCTTTCCAGATAATGGGATTCATCAAGGAGACTGAGAAGGTAGTGGGCAAAATTCACAATGAGCATCAATTTCTTTACTTCACTTCAACAATTTTGGTGGAGAGAAGAAAGTCAGACTCACAAATTCAAAAGAGGTTTTCAGCTGCCAAAGTGAATTTGCTCCATCACTGTATCTTTTGAATAGGCTTTTAGTACAGCTATGAGCAGGAGATGATACCCAGCAAGGTCTGTATGATGAAAGAAAACTCCCAGATTCTTTTGATTTCTGTTAATACATACTCAATTCATTATTTTTACAAGGAAAATCAAGTTCTCCACTTCTTTACACAAGTTTCTTTTCCATTAAAAACATGACTATAATATCTTCCCTGTATTTTACTTTATACACCCTCTTTCATCTCAGAACATTTTAAACAGTTATTATTTGCATTTTATACATGACAAAATTAAAATACAGGAAGGCTAAGGACCAGTTTCTGTGTCATGTGCAAGCCTGAACCATCCCAGAGATATAAAAATTTTGGTTGAAACAAGATTATTCCCAGATCACCCATGCTGCTTTGCTTGCAAACCAATGAAGCTAGGGGAATAGGAAAACCCACCAATTTTAGAGTTTCTTTTTTTGATCAAAATGAACTTACATGACACTGTCGTCTTTTGACATTGAGAACTGCAGACACAGTAGTCAACACTCATTTGAATCATACCCAGATAATCATTCCTCCTTCTGCCAATACAAACAAAGTCCTAGCCTGGCTCAAAATAAGCTGAGTTTTCTTCTGTAATAGGGATTTCTACTGAGAACTAAGTAGAAAATCTCAGCATTTGTATTCATTTGATTTGTCCACTTTACCAGTCAAACTGAGAAGTCTGGGACACACTGGCAGTATTTCCTTACCGTCCCAGCTGGCCTGCTTTTTCACTTCTGTTCTCTATCACGGCAGATCTTTGCTGGATAGTAGTTGACAGTGTCACTTTGCCTAGTCCTCTACTAAATTGCATTTTTAGCACAGTTTTCAATGTGCTAGAGAAGCATAAGAGACCCTTCTTTTTTGGTGAACATCTTCAGAGAGATAAACTCTGTCACTGCTATTTTACTTAATTGTTAAAACTTTAAAATACATTTTTCCAGAACTACCAGCACATCTTGCAAGCACCGGAGAAAAGAAATTTGTCAACGCACTACCTTTAAGAGGAAAAGGGGGAGTCCATTTTAGTATGCTTCCGTGCCTTATAGCAGGTGCAAGAGTAGCCAAGAACAGTTAATAGCATTAATCAAGCTCACAGGCTTAATTACATAATTGAAAGCAAAGCCTTGAACCAGCCATAAGAAAAATGTATTCTAAAAGGTGTTATTAATGCATACTAATCCCTACCCACTCCTTCCCAGAAGAATAAACTTCCTTTGGTGTTATTATGCCTGTTATATTGTGAGGCCGATGATTTACCATCTTGATGCAAATACAAAAATATATGAAAGGAGATATTAAAAGTTTCTAAGCATAGGGATGGTCCAGCACTAGCAAATATTGCATATAATGAAATTCAGAAGTAATGACAGAAGATTCTTCCTTAAAATATATATATTCTCAACTGTTCCTATTTCCCACAGGAGAAGATAATTTTCAAACAACTTAACCACCCGACTTAACCACCAAATCATAATAATTTAGTAGTATCAGCTTTTTTTTTTTTTAATGCATGGCTAAATGTTGCAAAGCAAATGAAAGTGCCTTAGAGACACCTGAGACCAAATGCTGAGCAATTTTATGGACATGTGCTGTTAAAATATCCTTGGCTTATATGCCAAGCATTCAACCTCTCTCAGTTCTGAAACAGAATGGACCAAGGATCTGGCTCACATTTTTATTTCTGCACAAAGTCCTTCCTAACACAACACAACACAACACAACAGGTGCCTTTGGCATTTCATGTTAATGCTAATCAACAGTTAAAAATTTTCCATGAACCTCACAGAGAAGAGAATTGCTGGTTTTCGTGAGAATTGCACTCTGATTATCACCTGGCGGCATATACAGACTAGTCACACGGATTCTTGAAGAAGCGCTTTGCACATGTCAAACTGTTTGCACTGTTTTTCAGTAATCTTCAATGTATCAGATATTCATATATTCGTGAAGCACTACTCATGGCTAACTCAGGAGAGCTGGTGATGCAGTCAAATATTTCAAATTAGCGTGAAAAGTTTAAACCTGTTCTAAACTCCCCAACCAAAACAAAACCCCTAAAATCTTTCATTTCTACAAAGTATTGGTGTGGGATTTTCACCGATTCAATCCATTGTTGGTGTTGGGCTGGGAGGACTCACTTTAGATTTAATTTCTCTTCAGGCAAGACCTAATACAGTATTTGAATGCTTTGGTGTGTTCAGAATAGCTTTGTTATGGACTGAAATCCACCCGGATTCTGCTTGAAATGGATAGTCAACTTAGTGGATTAGTTGAGAAGGTAATGAAAACCTTTATAAATCAGTAGTCAGTAGACTATCTAACAGATGAGAGGAGCTTTTTGATCCATCTCTAATTCATTAAAGCTACAGTAAATCCCACCGAAATCTGCTACAGTTAGCTCTATGTAAACTCTAGTGAATTAGAAAAAATTAGCAAAAAAGTTTCCAGAAGGAGATACCTAAAAAATGCTAATGTGTTTTGTGTCTGTATTTTTCCAGAACTGACAAGAGATGGAGGGCAAAAGTCCTTTCGTTTACCTGAACAGTGTGCTTAAGCATAGGCAGCTATTACGAAGACTGATATTCGAAAATACGTCAGTAAACAAATTTGGCTGAACATTTATTCCTATATAAAACATGTATGACTATTTCTAAATACAGTCCAGGCCCTGTTAGAACCAAAATCCATGATCCAAAGCCCATTAAAATCAAAGGAATGACTCCCATTAATATCAATGGCTATTAGATAAGGCCACAAGCAGGGAAAATGCCCACTGAAAACAGTGGGAGTTCTGCATGCATAAATTCCCCTTGGAAGCTGCTAGTGCTTTTTCTTATTTCATTTCTTCATAAATATTTTATAAACAAAACTCACTGAACTTAGAACTTGTACATATAACATTATACAACACTTTTGTTAGGATCTTGCTCATCTTAACAGAGCTTTCTTGTACATATTTCTATGTCACTTCAAGAGGAATCTGAAGATAGAATCTCCTTTTGGAAGTAAATGCTGTGGTTTATCTTGACATTGTTACTACATGGAAGGTATGGTGGACTAGAAAGAGGTGTTAATTTAAGTTAATTTATCCATTAAGATGTCAATCTAAGTACATTTTTACCCCCTTTCTGACAGAAGCAAGTAGCCTTTCTTCCAGAGTTCACGAAAATGAAACACTTCTTCTTGTTTCCAAGCACAAGAAACATAACTAAGCATGCTTTTTAGCTGAGTTTAATAAGTGTACTGGGAGATTCTGTTAAATGTCATTTGAAATGTCTGCCTCAGAATGAGAATGGTTTTCCAGGGCTAATATCACAGCTTTTCACCAGACACTGTGCAATTAATGGCACACAGAAGTAAACTGATAAACAGGCTTTTGTCATCTGAATGCATTTTATCATGTCACAGACAGCCAAATGCTATTTTTGGATAAAGACATATTTTTAATTTCTTTATGAATTGTGGATTTATAAAATGTCATCAGGAAGCATAAAGCTCCTTCAGATGCATTTATTAGAAAATACATGTGGGAATGTTAATGCTTTATACTGAGAGACTTAGCAAAAAATTATTTTAGGCATTAGCTAGTTAATTGTCATTGATTCCCATGTAACCATTTCCTTTATCTACACAATTAGAGTTTTCTGCAAATAGTTTGAAATATTAGTTTCACTGTTATGAAAGTTCACAGCTCTTTTTGTGTCATTTTTCTGCCCACTTCTAAGAAATACAGTCTTTAACAAACATGAGAAATGATTCCACACACGAAATACTGAAAAAAATTTGAAATCATGTGAAAAAGCTAGAAAATATGTTAGCTGAGAAATAAACAAAAGCAATACAAAGCTGCACGGTGACAAGGAAAACTAAATGTATAATATCCAGACCTTTAGCAGGCTTTTTTCTACCTCTGAGGTAAAGCCTGGTGCTGATGACTTGTGGGCAAGATGAAGTGGAAGGGGGAAAATCTTCAGCATGTGATGCTATAACTATTTCCATCAAACCTATTGACTATCCCCAAAAATCAGGTTAGTGATCATGCAAGAGGCATTTATAGGCAGTATTTTTTGACAAAGCACCCCACAAAACTTAACTGTGTCTGATAAGAGGGAAGAGAGTAAGAGAAAATATGAAATAAAAAGAAATACAAATGGCAAATGAATGATAGAGGAAAACAGTGAGAAACAGCATATGGACCTCTTTCCATCGCTAGGGCAACTATTTATATTTCTGCTTTTAACTGCATTAAGGCCTAAGATGATCTAACAGGAAAGCTGAGCTTAACTTTTCTATACTGGTCATGCATAAGCAAAACTTACACTCTAAATATGAAAAATCTAAATATGAAAACCTTGAAAATTTACAGCACTGCTCTGTGCAGAATTTCCATCAGATTTTTTCAACTCTTCAAATATATAAATATACTACAATTATGCACAGTTACAAACCCTTTCTTTCTTTTCCTTCAGGATTGTTACTGTTTTAAAAAGGAGCTTATAAATAGGAGCTATTCATATTGATTTAAACCAGAGGTAAATACTCAATGAGAATAGGGATATGCTCTAAACTCTTTGCATCACTTTATAGCAGAGAGGGATGGAATATTATGGTCTCAGCCTATCTGAGCAGAAGCAGCTTACTTGCAAGCCTTCCTGATATCTCCCACTCAGGACAAGGTCGATTACGCTCAAAACTCTATGGTGACAGCCAAGAAAGCTATGCTAAATTTGTCCAGGTTTCAGGAACACCATAATTCCCCTTTTTTGCTGTGTTTTTTTACCCAGGTAAGATTTCCAGAAGGAAAAGGAAATGGTACGCCTTGGATAAATTTGATATACTGCAGTTTTAATTGCACCAGCAAAATTTTGTTGCACTGGGGAATGCAATCTTCAATCTTACTTCTGTCCCTCTTTGTTCCACTGAGTTAATGGATGAAGGTTTCATAACAAGAGTGTAGCCTTTCACACAGCCTGTGTAAACTCATGTCCCAGACTTCAGATGCAGTGCAAGTGTGACTGCTCTGAAGTATCCTGACCTTTTAAGACGGAACAGGAATATATTTGAAAAGTGAGTTCCAGGTAAGTTAGTGCCACTTGCTTTGAGGAAAAGTGAGGAAATCTGGACCCACAAGAGAAAGAATGAAATTTATAAGCAACCATTTCCACTCAGATAGGTCAGTCACAAAGCTGATTAAATGAAGTTCATTGTCAAAGCATGAGAGATCACTCAAATCCTATCAATACTGCTACTACCAACATCTTTTGGTACCGGGACATCATTTACAAATTCTGCGACTAATTTATAGAGACAGGATGGATATTCGCTGCAAACTCTGAATATTCCTCATTGTTCACATTGTGTTTGATAACATACATCTTGACACAGACGAATATAGACTCTACACAGTAAGCAAAGCAACCATGCTTATTGTCAGGAGAATAAGCCTTATACTCTAGCTTTTGGGTTATTATAAGAAGTGTCAGAAAGGTTAATCCAATTCCACACTATAGGATTCCCTCAAGACTCAAAAGCAGAACTTAAAAATGTATAATCTGGTCTCCTGTGTCTGTTAATCCTTTGCACCAATGATTAGTTCCTGTTTAGGTTAACAAATAAAAAAAAGATTAAATGAAGGTTAAAGGTTCTCTAAGCCTGTTTCCTTTTTTTTTTATTCTTAATAATCATTATGCTAACAAAACTTAAGTAGGGTTTTAGAGCAGCAACTGGAAATCTCCTTCTTATGATGAAATAATGTGTTCCTTGGATACATAAAATGCATTAGGCACAGTTTCAAATAAAATCAAAGCTGGTGGGTTACAAAGGTCAAACAAATTAAGCTTTCTTTTAGATTTGCATCACCATCTGAGCCCAATAACATGCTTCTTAATTGAATAGTAAGCACTGTCAGTCAACCTCAGCCAAAGCAGCTCTGATTATGTAATGGCTTTCAATTGTGATTATTTCAGTGTAGCATATGGAATATTTCACATCACACTTTGCTAGCTTTGCTACTGCTGACATCTTAATCTGAAGTGGAAGCTGTTTAAAGTCCTCTGATCTCTCAATTGTTCTAAAATATGAGCCATTTAAATACGTATTTCCTGGCAATTAATGCCTATCAGTAGCAATGGCCAATTGTTTTTTGCACTATCTGAAAATTATGGAAAAGTAGTTCTGCTGAAAATTTAAAGTCTGAAAATCTGCCCTCTTTTGTTTCCCATCTATTAGGGCTGGTATACTATATTTCTGGTTCAATAAATGAACAACTTTTGTTTTGAACATTTGTGGAGTGACTTCTCTAAGACATTCATCTCTCAAAGCTCTGAAGAACTACCTGCCAGAATACTTTTGTTATGTGTATTGATCTGCACGCCTGTCCTTCTACATAAATATAAAGTCAAAGCTACATGAAAATATATACATAAATTGACAAGACGTAAAATTATTGTATCATTAGTGGGAGACTGTCCTTTTAATTATGTGTTCCCCCAGTGTTCATATTTTGGGCTGGGTAGAAAAAGTACATTTATGTTGCAGAGTACCTGATACATCGTGAGCAATACCAGCAAATACAAGGTAATAGAGATTACAGTAGTAATTCCAGTAGAAATTACAGTAGTAATTCTGCCAGTTCTGCTGCACCAGTGCATCATAATTCCCAGAAGGAGCAGTAGGGTAATCTCGTTCCTAAGAAAATAAAGGAAAAAGTCCTGACATAAGCTAAAAGCCAAGCCAAGGTCTGTTTTAATACTTTGATATTTGCATATCATCTGACCGATACCTGATGTATGACAGCTTCTACAAATCATCCATGAAGTGGAATATGTAAAAATGCATTTTAAATTATACAAACCATACATTTCTATTCATGCATGATTCTTTATTTTAGAAATATCTTACCACTTCAGTGCAGTAATTCGGCTTTTTTGTTTTTTATTTAATGATCATAGGTGATGTATCTGACAGAGAATGAAGCATTTGACACTCCACATAGAGGATTACTGAAATGATGTGCATATCTCTTTCTTAGAGATCTTTATAAAAGCCAAACATTCCTACATTTTTATTTTCTATGTCTCCATTTTAAAAATGTGCACAGCAGCATGGAAACAGTCCAAAAGCTCAGCTGCACTGGAATGCTTTTGATGTAAACTCTGCTATCAAAATGCATGAACTCACAAGGAACTGTGAGCTGATGAAAACAGGAACCACAATATATGAATGGTTTCATTTACCTGTGTACTCTCTGGAGCTGGAAGCTGGTCTACTGCTCTTTCTAAGAGCAGGAAACAATATCATTCTCTCTGTAATTTCTTCCCCTTAACTCATTCTAGCAGAGACTTTAAAGAAAAGCAATCTGTTAAGGGCATAATGTTCACAAATCAATCAAAAAAAATCAGATACTAGTCTTATTTCATTCAACAAACGTTTTGCCAATGGCAGCAGCTGAAGCAGGGTATGAGTCAAAGATTGTAAAATGCTAATCTGGCATGCAGTCTACTCCTTCTTCTTATGAAAAAATTGCAGTGTCCAAAAGGGATAAAACTATGGCTGGAAGGAATACAAAGAACATATGACCATCAACCTAGTTTGCAAACAATACTCATTTGTGTATGTCATTTAAAAGAGTGCAACTCCTTCCCTTCACACAAATGCAGAAGAGCAAGATAGAACCAATAAATAAACTGAAATGCTGATCTCAGTTGTAAATTTCCTGCTTTTGTCACCAAAAGAATTTAGTCTTAGGTTTCTAATTAAAAAGAAAATCTCTGATTTGCTAACAAGCAGTTATGCAACACAACTGATTTCTTCCTGATCCACTGCTGAATATGCTCAGAGCCCTAATTGCCTTTAACCTTAGCTTTAATGGCACTCCAGCATTCCAAACAGCATGCAATTCCAGTCTTTCTATCACTTTTTACTGAAAACAGTACTTTTCAAAAAATTCATTTTCTTTCCCCGTTTTAAGACTGAACTCCAGTACTTGCTCTGTAAAAGCTGCAAAGTGCATCACCCTTTGCAGCTGAGGTTTTTCTTAGAGTTATTTCATGCCCCTTCAGTATCTCAGCACTATCTGTCTCTCTACTCTGTGAAAGAACACTTGCACTTACACAGAGATGTCTACGTATGATTTGAAAAAACTCATCTGTTCTCACCTCAGAAAGCAATTTTCTTTATCCGTGAGCAAACATATTTCACCAGTTTTAGGGGGGTTTGATCATTGTTATTAATTCATGGCAAACGTCAAACAATGATACTTATACTCCAGGGCCAGCACATTTCAATGCAAACTTGATGTGTATTATTGTGCTGGGTGCAGCTGCAGTGACTGCAGAGGCACCTTTAGGAAGAGAGGCTGGGGCTGCCCTGGGCTGGACCCAGCTAATTCCAGCAGCTCCAGCTGACCCACCACAGGGTACGGCTGAGCCCTGCAGCCAAGGTGATGCTGTCTCTGGGAAACTGCCTTCAGGAAAGCGAAAAAGATGCACACGAGGGGTGACAAAATGAGAAAGCAGGTGTGAGAAACAGCCCTGCAGACACTAAGGTCAGAGAAAAAGGAGGAGAGGAGGTGCTCCAGGCAGAGATTCCCCTGCAGTCCATGGAGAGGACCCATGCTGGAGCAGAGAAACAATGCGGGGCAAAGAAGGACTAGAGAGGATCTGTTATGGATGGACTAAAGCCCCCATTCCCCACATCCCATTCCCCATCCCTTTTTTTTTCACCATCTAAATCTCTTTCAATCAGTGATAAATTAAATTAATTTTCTCCAAGTGTAGCCTAGTTTACCCATGGCAGTAACTGGTGAATGATCTCCCTGTCTTTACACACAAACTTTTCCATCTTAATGCCTCTCCCCTGTCCCACTGAGGAGTGAGAGGAAATAAACAGCTGGGTGGGGGCATCTGCGAGTCAGCCAAAGTCAATTCACCACCATTATACATCAATAAAACTAGATGATCTTCAACTAAACCTGATCTTCCACTTCGTTTTAATATCTTTGTTAATTTTGTCCCAAGTTCAGAAAAAGAAAATGAAATGCTCTCAGTATCTGCTACTCAAGCAGAATTACAAATTGGAATGGAAATTTCATCAGCTTCATTCTTTTTCCTCCAAAAAGCATTTGTAAAAGCAAAAATTATGCAATTGTCAGTTTTTCATCTCACTTTCCTCTTTTCCAAAGCCATGTGAAGACACCCACGCATCTGTGCCCTGATATTAAACCCAAACTGTTTCAGAGCAGAGATGGAGGGCATTAGGAAGCCCTGGGACATTTATGGAGCTCTGCCTACCACCCCTTGTCACTTGTGCTAGTGGAGATTCAGCAGCACTTTCTCTGATTGTGGCAAATGTATGAAGACAATTAACATGCAGGCCCTCCAAGCCATCTGCTGGCAGCACAGGTATTTTGTGCCCTCTGTGGATTTCCCCTCTTAGTGAGGGCATGACCACCTTTCATTTCCCAAATCAATTAAAGCTGCAGGTCATGATGAGCTGAGAGGCAATCTAGCAACTACTACTTTCATGGTTTTTCCTAGATGAGCAAGTATCAGCTCACTGTGGCAGATACGCTTAGAGTTTTGGCTGCAAGGCGATTACATTAGACCTCATAGCCTTTGAAAGCGTTGCTGATCCATACCTACCATGTATTTGTATGACTAAAAAGTGCTTGGATGCACTTGAAAACAGATTTGCCTACCTACAGCAATCATGCTAAGAACAATAAAGTATTTTCACATTGAATCAAGCAAACTTCATAGCCAAGAAAACATTAATGGGCAGTGTTACCTGAATATGTTGTGTTTCATACTGCCATGTCCTTGATTTTTAGACACATTTTCCCAATCCATCATTTTGCAAACAAGACTTTGTTAACAACTTGCAGCCAATTGCTTATGTAAGACTTAACAATCATAAATATCTTTCCAACTGTGCAACAGAGGGAAGCCCACATTAACAAACCCTGCTCTGCATGGAGCACTCTGATATTCAATCAGATGAATTAGCGGTTCAAAAAAGTTCACAAGGAAGACAGATGGCAGTTACTTAAGATTGCCTTATCACATTATAGCCTTACAGACCTGTCTGTTGTGTTCTGTCAATGCATGGCTAGCTCCAGGATCTTCAGTGAAACTCTCTTTTCAGAAAAAAGTTCTTTCTGAATCTTTCCTAGCAGACTTTCCATCATATGTGAAAATATATAGCAGAACCTTCCTTCATTTCTCCCCATGCTTTTTAATCACTTGTCCTTTTTCTGTCTCTTTTCTTCATGCCTTTACTTACCATTTCCCCTGTCTGCTTTTTAACAGGAGAAAATTGGGTGAGTGGAAGCAGCTCCAGAATGAAGTGGAGAAAAAGGTGAAAAAGGCTGTGATCATCAAGGTATGTTTCCTTTTTTTCTACCTGAAGATGAGAAATTAGTTATTTCAGCTGTTCATGAGTATTTCCCCTCTTTTTTTTTTTTTTCAACACACACCATTCAAGCCATTTCTTCTCTTCCCAAATCATTGCTGGTTATGATTCTTCGTTTAATACGTATGCAATGAATTGAATACTGCGAAATGTGTATGAGACCAAGCAGACATTGTCAGAGTGTCAATGAGACAATTGTAGGAAAAAGGTCAGATAATGATTAGAGCTGAATTCAGTGCTTTCTGAATTCAATATGCAGTATTAAAATATGCTTAATTTTGGGGGGTTTGAAAGGGTTTGGGGTCATTTGCTTTGAGGGTTTATTTTGGGTTTTTTTTTTTTTTGGATGGGGGTTTTTTAGCTGAAATCATTATGGAAGTAAAGAGAACAAAAATATTTGGGAGGGGTCTAGGTTTTAGGGAGATTTATTATTTTTTTATAATATAAGTTTCTGTCTTTATCCCTTTAAGGAATCAAATCATAAGCAGATGACAGGTTGCTGCCCAAAAGCACCTAACAAACATGTTGTCAGCTGCTGTGTTGAAGAGCAGATTTACAGGACAAGAAAGACAGAGAAAGAAAAGGAAAAGGGAAAAGGAAAGGAAAAGGAAAAGGAAACAGAAAAGGAAAGAAAGGAAAAGGAAAAAAGGAAAAAAGAAAAGATAAAAATATGAGAGAGAGAGAAATAGAGAGAGAATGAGGTGACTTTCCCTGTTAGCACAAGGCTAGGAAAGCCCTGCCCTTTTACGAAGTGTTTATGACCAGTAAGTGAGCAAAAAGGTTTGAACGTTTGACGTACTTGCCCAGTCAAGCTCATCATCTGGGAGCATCTCAACAAAAGATTGAACAGACTGGGTTAAAGCACAACATCCATTCACTCTCTTTAGTTTTTTTAAGGAATTAAATGTACTTCTCACCTCCCAAAAGGAAGTTTTCTCATTTGTTGTTTCACCAACCTTTCCTCATACATGTCCCAGACATGTTAATGGCTTCCCTGTTTATCTTTCCATGTAAATGGATATCATTTTTATTGTTAAAACATATAAATTTCCCTATTATAGATATTACCTTGCAGTTACATAAACATGTAATGTATGGAGGCTACTATTTATATGTCTGTATACACAGGCATGCAGACACAAACAAAACCATACAGGACCAGTACTGAATGAGAGAGAGAGACAGAGAGAGCACCAAACTCATGGATAGATGAAGATACACTACTGTCTTGACACTTATGACGGTAATACCCAATTACACTGGAGTTTAACAACTGAAAATCTCACTGATGTAAGTTTCAGTCTACACCTAAACTGCAGCTTATGGAACCTATGATGCAGAGAGAACAGACCCTCCCCAATAGGGACAGCGTGGGAGGCATGATGTCTGCATCAGCTAGAAGATTGCAGTCTTAAGGAAAATTCCCTCTAATCTAGGGTTTGCTTGTTTTCTGGAGTTTTTGTTTGTTAGATTTTTAATGTGAGTTTTCTTAGGGTTTGGCAGTGTTTGGGGTTTTCTTTTCATTCATAAGGAACAAATGGACTGCAAATACAGAGATTTTGTCCAATACTGTCACATCATTTTCTTTGATGGTGCAGGAGAAATGGGATAGAGATTTATGACTCCATGAACAGCATATTCTTGTATTACATGCCACATAGTAATTTATTGCTTATTGCACTCAAATGTGANCTTATTGCACTCAAATGTGAAATATTTTGTAATACACATATGTGTGTGCACACGTGTTTTCTATGTGTCTGTATTTTTATACAAACGCACATACACACACAAAAACATGAGTTTAAAATCAATGTGTCATTATTAATAAAGGAAGTAGCAACCCCTCATTATTTTTAAAACCACCATACTATACCTGTAACTACGCAGTGTTTCTCTGATTTATGCATTTCTGAATAAGCTGGCTCTTCAGGGAACCGGGAGGACCTTGTAGAGATATTTTTCTTTTCTTCCCTCACATACATAAATTTGTGAGTTTTACAGAGGAACATCTCTGTATTTTTTCAATGAAAAAAACACCCCAAATGTATTTATTTGATGTGGATTGTATAGAATAACTCTCTTTACACTATACTGAAAATTACTGGTACAAGGAACAACAGTATGATCTTCCATTAAAAACAAGACAGACAGAAATAAAAATAAACAAAACAAAACAAACCCCCACACATTCAGATGTCATAATTCCCATATATCCCATGTTGCTGATAATCCACTGACTTCTTCTTTTTTCAGAAGAGAAGCTTCCTTTGTAAATAAGAAATTTTTAAAATTTTCATCTGGTAGTAGAAATACCTCCCTGGCATACAGGATCTTGTACTCTTCACTAACAAAAAAAAAGACCATCCGAAAACAGTGGGAACTTAATCAACATGGTAAGTAGAATGATCATATAATATTACATTCAGTCCTAGTGTAAACCTAGAAAGGAAGTAAATTAGTAGGCTTTTCTATTACATATTAATTTTCTAAAGAAAGTACAATTTTACGAAGTATGTAATCTGAAAAAATAAAAGGGCTAAAATGCAGTAAGCTTTTTAAAAAAGAGTCAATTTTAAAATATGTCCATTTTTGCAAAAAAAAATATTGATAAATTAGAAATTTAATTTAATATCCATTTAATATGGGAAACTGAGAATTTCTTGATTAGAAATTTTTCCACTCTTTTGGGTTTAACTTAGTCATCTATCACACACAAAAGAACTGTGAGCTTTTATTTCACAAATATGTGAGGCTGTATTTGCAATGTGCTGCTGCCTGCCCTCAGACAGTGATCAGAAAATGCTGGCATTTCCATTTCTAGCACAGACTATAGATCTCTGGCCCCTGTGGAAACAGGAGGGGGAAACAAAAAACAGGATCTATACGTGGGTACTCTCTGGTGAGGCTAATAAATCCACACGGAGCAAGGATTATGTAGCCATAAAATTCATTACTCTGTAGCTCCTTCACCCGCCCATGCTTCTGCACCCTCCTCACCCTCAGGCACTCACACCCCTGCTATGCCATGGCTTCACAGTTTTCATAGGATAATGGCGACAATTCCCTGTCCAAACTGCCTTTGCTAGGTGGACAGGCACGTGGGATTCTTGGAGGTGCGTAGTACAGCTCCAAGTAGGATGTCAGACAACAACAGTCATCGGGTCTTCAAAGACCTTGTCAAACTGTCCACCAAAAGCAGCTCAGTGTTGCTGCACTGTGCATCCCTTCACCCCTGAGCTTGCAAGTCATCATGCAGCAGAGCCTGTGCACATGAGTAGAGTTACAAATTAAGGAATTGTTGTGCAGTTAATGAAATGGCAGTAATTGCCAGGAAAATGAAAGGCAACAGAGGCTACAAAATCAAAGGCACTGTCTACATCCCCAAAATACCCAGCAAGAATCAGTATGTATAAATAAGAATCAATTAGCTCTCAAAACACCCTCCTTTTAACACAGCAACACTGCATGTGCAGTTGAATGATGTTCCATCAAAAAATTACAACCTCACGTTATCATACAGCTGGGTGTACTCTGATATGCAGCTTTTGCAATTTTCCTGGTTTAAAAGAAGATACACCAACAGTGTGACAGATAGCCTGAAGTGATGGGTGGCTGAGAGCAACAAATAACATGTGAAAGCCAACAAAATACTTTTGAAATATTCTGGTTCTGAGATTCTGATATTTAATTTGTACTGCCAAAGGCACATAGGGGGTGTCTGAAGAGGGAAATTGCTTTCTACCTACATTCCATTGTCTGGTAACAACAATGCTAGGCACAGTTTTGCAGTGCTGCTTTAGAATACATTTAAAAAATCATAGTCTCAGTACACTATTCTTCTCTAGCATTTTTCTTACCCACAAATCTGGTTCTTCCTTGGCAAAAACCTGGAGCTAAAGACAAAGGTCTTCATATGCCACCAAGATTTTGTACCAAAAAAAGGAGTTTTCCATTAACAAAAGATATTAAGCTTAAAATAACAGAAAAATAGATCATTTTAGATCAATCTGATAAGTTTTCAATTTGTTTCTGGGCTAGATTGTCTTCTTTTACGCATTTCTTTTCAAGTAAAAGAAGTGTGCTTTCTTTTACCAAAGGGGTGACAGTCACCATTATGAAGAAACTAACCCCAACCTATGAACTGTTTTTTGAAACTATTCTATTAAACGACAGTCAAGGTTAGCTCACAAGACAGTCAAGGTTAGTTCACAAGAAGGTACAGAAAGCTGAACGCTAGTTTAAAAAGCCTTCCAAATTTTGTTCATGTGTTGCAGTGTACCCCAGTTCCTGCCACGGAGTCCTGGACCCAGCTGGTCGGGAGGCCCACTGGTTTGGCCCTTGTGGGTCTCAAGCCACCCACCCAAACATGGCTGCCCCGAGGCAGCTGGGCAGGAAAAGCCATTCGCTTCAGCGGCAAAGACGTGACAATGCGCGTAAGCAATGGCCGCCGCACTCCCCACCTTGCCGTTGTGTTGTGCCTTACTATTGGCCCACATTCGCCCTCCCCGCCTACCCCTTCTCCTATTCGTGGCTGTGTAATGTTCCCCATCTCTGTACCTCCCCTTAATGGTATCGGTATTGGTTGTTTCGGGTCTGCTCCGCCTCTGCCACCGGAGTATAAAACTTCCTGCACAGAGAGCAGCAGGGCTTCTTCTGGTCCCTTTTCCTGCTGTTAATAAACCCTTTCCTGCTCCCCTAGAAAGGTTCCTCACCTCCTTCCTTTCTCCTCTGCACCCTCTCCACCAGTGGTCGAGGTGAGCCTTGTTAGAGACCTCGCCCGTCCTCCCGCAACCGGTCAGCCTCCACTCCTCCCCACCGCTGCAAGGCAGAATTGCTGGGTGGTCCGTCCAGCCGAGCTAGCCTTTTAGAGAGCACCACAGCAAGCTTCGTTTCTTGAGTGGCAGCAATGAAAGAATCAGGATGATTGATCTTTAGAATTCCCATTGTTTGGGGGTTTTTTAGAATTCAGACGTGGTTACCAAAAGAGCCAGACTAAAAACAATTGAATGTTTTCATAAATAGCCTTTTATCTGAGATCTCAAATAACTTTGCAAACTCTTCATTCTAGAGATTCAATAACTTAAGCTTGAGTTAAATCTAGTTACATCATTACAGATGTAGGTAAAACCTGCTTTTGTTCTTACTGACTTCAACTTCTAAAACTGTCTTACCAGATGATGTAGATAGATGAAGCAAAGGAAATTAAGCGTAGGAAAATCTAAAATCTGTAAGACGATCTAATGCTCTGCATGTATTTTTTTTATTAAATTGCTGCTTCAGTAACAGGAGACTGTCTTTATGGCCATATTGTAGGCTGAGAAATAAAAGGAAAGGGGAAAAAAAAGAAAAGAAAAAGGAAAAAAGAAAAAATTCTATACAGTGTTGGACCTCTTAAAATCAAAATCAAAACCAAACCAAACAATCCTGAATTTTCAATATATGCATAAATAAGCTATTTGGTAGCCTTTATTTGGCACTCTCCCAAATTAGATGAAAACATTTTTGTAGTATTTCTTTTATTACAGAAAACCATTTAAAAGGCTAGAAACTAGCATCTACATGATAATTATTGCATGCAACTTTATCATGGTCTCAAAGACAGGTGCTTGATTCTATTGTCATTGCTGTTTCATTGTGATTTATACTCAAATTATTAAATAAATACAGTGCACTTTCTTCTCTGATGTTTCAATTAAGTTACTATACAATGGATATTTACATGTATCAAAACATAACAAGTTATGTGAAGAGCATATTAATTTAGGAAATTAATTTGTATTGATAAAGAGTTTTCAAAACAGTGGTGACTTGTAGTCAAGCACCACACAAATATTTTACTTCCCCGGGGAGATGCAAAACTTGGTCTTAGGGAAATGCAGCAGTTGGAATTTAGGATGCTTCTTCAGTAAGTTCTGCTTACTTTGTTAGTTCTAAGTGTCTCTAAACTGAAAAAATGCATATAATTGTTTGGAAACCTTGCTGAATCAACATTGTAAATTACTTTGGACTAGTTTTTTTTTCCCATTTGAAAGCATAATTCATAATGGTGGAAAAAATTTAGTGTTAAATGCACCATTAAGAAGAGCTGTTAGGCAAACGAACTAGATTTGAGAGACTTTCTTCAGGCATCTGCGTTGTTACATGAACTGGTCAGAGCAGGAACTTGAACATGACTGTTCAAAAGGTTCATGTGAACAGCTGGATCTGCCCTCAACCTTGATAAATTAGATAGTACACTGATATAACCATTACGTGAGGATTTGTTAGAATATTTCCACAGGCGTCTTTTATTGAACACTGCTTTCCCACATTCAGTAATGTCAGATTGATATGATGCACATCCTAAGAGTTCTCATGGGCAACAATTCATTGGATTGAAGAAGCCAATTTCTAGCATCTATTTTAAACTGCCTGATTAATCAGTTGTCTGTGGTACTTCTCTTAAATTTACAAGCAAAGAACTAGTCACTTTATTAATGTGAAAAGGGTAGTTATTACTAACTCCAGCCACTGGATTTGATTACAAAAATATTTAAATTTAACTATATGTCACGCCCATTTCATTTTTGTTCTAATGTTAGTCATTTCATGGTGAATTCCACAGACATGAGAATAGTATTCATTTATTAGCAAAACAAGCATATGACAATTGCACTGGCATTTCTGAGAGGATATTTATCTGCTGTTTGAAAAAGGATACATGCCAAATTAGATGCTATATAATTGGTCTGTGCTGTATGCTTGTGCTAGTTTGAAAACAAACCAACGGGAGATCCCAAGCCAGAACTACAATTTAATAGGAAAATTAAAATAAAGGCAGAAAACACTGGCTTAAACTGATAGAGTCAGGATACAACCTGACTGTTGAGGTAGTAGTAGCAGTCTGATTAAATGGTGGTTGCATGTGGTTCTGTTGAAGCAGTGATCCTGTAGATCGGTCTGGTCTTCCTCTGAAGGTCCAGTGGTGATTATGTAGCTCTTGTCCTCTGGGAATTCAGTAGGTAAGGCTGACTGTGGTGTTCCAAACCTCAGATTATATCCAGGTACGAATGCTTCGTTCCTCTGCCTGGGCAGAGCATCTCACAATGGGATGATGTAATTTTATGAGTCATGCAGTGAGACTTGATGGCCCATTATCAGAAGATATTCCCCAGAGGGTGTTGTCAGGGATGTGTCATGGAAGAGCTAAAGAACCCCACCTGTTTTTAACAGCTTATGAAGATGGTGATAGAATACATACTTTTGGTTACGTCTTACATTGTAACCTAAGACAATGCCTGATGGGCTTTCCTATTATTTAGACATCTAAGTCTGCTGACACAATCTTGTGCCAGTGTTCCTCCCCTGATGGGGGAGGATTTCAAGGTTTATGTCTTGACTTCTCAGAAACAGACAGGACTTCAGCGTTCTCTGCATTCTAAGATAGTTGTTTATTAAGTCTTGTCTTAGAAAAGTACAGCATAGAACACAGAATGTTAGTGAAATGTTAAAAGCTGAATGCCGAATGGTGGCTTATCAGGATTGCAAACTGTTCTTAAAGGTAAACTGTCCAATTAAAACTTAAAACGACAGATGTTTTCTCTTTTTAACCAATGTCCAGCATGTCACCTTGTCACGTAGACAGGAACTGCGAAATTTTTCATCCAATCCACATAACCTTGCCTTTGCTGCAGAACATGGAGTATAGAGAAGAAGGAAAGAGGTGAAGAGAACTACAACAATCCTCCATATTGGAGGTTTCTACTATTATCTATTTACTATGCTAACAAACCCAAAACTACATAATTTCTCACCCTGTGACAATCTTACATAATACTCTATCACCTAGTTCACACTTGTGAGGATTCTACTGACTCCCAGAGAGCAGGTAACTTTTTCCATGGATAGAGGTCAAATTCTGGGTTGTACCTAGAGGTTTTTTCCTTCAAAACAGATAGAGGAATATCAGTCTCAGCACTTTGGGTTCCAACAGGTTGCTACCTGCTGATCTGGTCTCTAATCACGAACACTGGTTTCTTTTCAGTTTAGTATTTTGCTAAGAGGTTTGAATCCCCAGCTTTTATCTCATTATCTCATCTTTCTATCATACTTTTAAATCAGTAATCTGAATTAGGTAACCAGTACAGGAGCAGAGTCCTTTAGATCCTTATTTTTCTGAGAATGATCCATACTAGCCCCTTTTGGTTCAGATGTCACTGAAGTCATTTCTTATTTGTAGTAGAAGAGTGCCCAAGCAGATAGTTTTGGATGAATAATTTTATCATTGGGACTACCATGTTCTTCAAGATGACCACCTACATTGTTAAATGATTTAAAAATTTTGCCTCCCTGCTATTTAAGTACTGTCAAGCAGCCATTTCATCATCTTCCTTGAACACTTACACGTATTGAACTGGGCCATCATACCTAATCACATAAACTTCTTGGATTGCCTTCACTGCTGGTTCTGTGGGACAGGAATCTGCCTCTAGCAAAGTCTCTTCACTGCCTTGGGAATTTGGTTTTGCCAGTAGCCAGAATTGCACTTTTAGCATGCCAGGGAAAATGCTAAAATGCATGATGAATCAGAGGTTCTTAAAATTAAATTTGCAGCTTCTTGATTCACCAGTCATGATAAACAGGAGTGTGTATTGATAGCCAGATCTCTTGATCTGGGTCTATGCTGATATTCTTCTTGTACTGAAGATGCATCTGTAATACCAGCACATAGCTTCTGGCCTTCTCTGGACCCCAAAGAGTGCATGTGGTCTGAAGAGATAAATGTATGTGCATGCTCTTCAAGTAATAACAGTGGTAACAGTGGTAGCAGTGGTGCAGTCAGGTTCATACTCCCACTACAGACAGTTCTCATCTTTCTTGAATGATGTGTGGATATTGAGCCTGTGAATACTGCCAGTTATAGACAAAAACAGGATGAGGAAATGTGGAATGCAGTGTGGATGCCCAGTGCTAGATTGTTAGAGAGTCCTAGATTGTCTATTTACATGGACAGGAATCAGTGTTTCTCACACACTTACAAAGATCTGTGTGTGACAGGGCTAGGTCTGTGTATGACGCTGACAAAATGTAGGATGAGTATTTGATACTAAAATTGAAAACAAAGAAATAGAATGGAAATAAAACAAAAAGCACAAGTAAGAACTACCATTATAAAAATAAACAGCTTGGCAAAATTTAAGATACTTCTTTTGATGATAAGGGGACCATTTCAGTATTAATTCACTGTCTTAGTTATTTTGAAAAATTAGTTGTTTGGTTTGCAATTGTAAGTTGCTTTACTGTGTGACAATGAATAGAAAAGAATTAGATCAACCTTGAATCCTATCTTCTTTTCCTTCTGTTATTTCCTGGGTTAGGATCATTATACATCGGTTTTATGTGCAATGAAGATGTGACTAAAACATTATAAGGCTTGTACAAACACAAAAGGCAGAAGAAAAATCTCTTTGAAATGCAGGTTTGATACCCAAATTGCTCCTTCACTTACACTTCCCTTGTGTTTTTTAACTAGTTGTCTCTTTCTTACTTAGACAACTCTCTCTCTCTCTCTGCTCAACTTGTTGAGTTTATATGCTGTATAAAATCAGAAACAATTGCAGTAAAAACATCTTATTAACCTTAAAATTTTCAGTTCCTCTGGCACTTTACAGACATATTTGTCTCAGCACTATAAAACAAAAGCATTAGAATGCCTCAAGAAACTTCCCCCTCTTCTTTTTGCAGATTATTGCTTTGGTTTATTCATCTTTGAGTATGGAAATTTTAAGCTACAATACTAAAAATCTTTGACTGTCAAAACATTTCAGTGAGTCAGAAGTTTCTTTCTTTGGGCATAGTTTTTTCAGTTTTAAGTACAGCCAAAATATGCATTATGCATATCAAGTACTTTTACTAGTTAAAAACAATACTATTCAGCTCTAATCTTCTTACAGGGAATACGAAGTAATCATATGTGTATAATAGTTTAAATATAATGGAGCTATTTTAATCCCTGGGATCAGGCAATATTATTATTATATTAATGTGAGATGATAAAGTAGAAATAGATTTAAAACATCCTTTTTTAATGGAAACAAATTCAGCAGCATATCTTTTATATATTTTTAAAGTCTCTTTTCCCCTGCAAAGTTGATTGATCTTAACCCAGCTCCAACTCATTAGGTTTGTACTAACTGTCTATTCCAAGGCATGGAATATGGTTTATTGTCGGCAATTGAAACGGACCCAGCCCAGCAGGGAAAACTGATTCTTCTTTATTGAAAGAACAAGCTGGTTTTATACACTCACATGACCTATCACACACTGCCATGCCAGCAGCACACCCTCTGAATGTCTTTGTATTGGGGGACTCGGGTGTCAGTTCTTGGCAGCCTCCTCCCCCAGGGTCTGGGGGAGACAGGCTCCTTTGTGCTGCCATGTGCTTCTACAGGCACATCCCACAGCCTGCAGCCCAACTCCATTTTATCTCTCCCACAGTTTATGGTCAGAATTTTTACCTGGATTTGTAAAACTGACTCTATTTTTTTTTTTCAAAATAGAGGAAAGAAACTGTTGCAATGCATTCTTATCAGTTATCACAACTGCAAACTCTGATCATAAAGTGTTTTCTTTCTGCCCAGTATGAGAAGAAAAAAGCAAACTTTTAGCAATAGGGTTCTGATTTATTATAAAGATGTGACTGGAAAGATAACATAATGTCTTAATAGTTATTGATTTTCAGTAGGATATTTTTATGTAAAGAAAGAACATTTTTGAAACTGTGAAAATAATTTGGGTTTATGGGGCTACTAATTCCCCATTTTCTAAAAATTTCAGGTTAGGTTTTTTTACTGAGGTATTGGTCATCCTGAGGTATCCTCCTAAGCACACTGGGGATGCAAGCTTCTGTTCATATCACAGCGTGCTAGCAGACAGAGACAGGTTTATAAACACTCAGAAGTTGCAGAATTTTTTATTAAGCTATAATGCATTCAAAAGCACACTTTTTTGTCTGATGCATACTACAGAAAGAGACATTGTTTATGTGCACATGCACATTCAGTAAATGGCATCAAACAGTAGTTTAAATAGCTTAACTAACTGAAAATGTAATTATGTGCTTCAAATTTCCTGCAGTGAAAAACTATGTCCCCTGCAGTCTACATTAAAATTTGACTTTACAAGATAAGAGGCACATTCTTGACTCTTAATCACTTTTATTTATAGATGTCTCCTGATTGTTAGTTCTCTTTTGATGCCAGATTAGCTTGTTGTATATTGTTCCCTTTTTCATCTTTCCTTTCCATCTCCTCCATGCTATTTAGTCTGAGTGTACAGGACAGAGGGTAGAAGAGATTTTGATAGATACATCTATAATATTTTAGACAACCAAGGTTTCCTTCTACTGTGTTCAGTTTGATTCTAAATATGATGTGACATTCTGAACCACAGATACCCTTAAAACAGCCCTACCTACTGAAAATGAAAGTAATTCTGTGATCACTATGTTGCCAATTCTAGCAGTTAGCTGACGGGAGCATCTAATTTTTCTCATCGTTAGAGAATAAAACTTCATGTGTATTTCTAAGCAAAGTATTTATTTCTATATATCAATGTGCTTCATAATTCATAGCCACGGAGAATTCTGTTGACAATGAAAACACTGGTACATCAGACCTATAAGAAGAAATGGCATGCTAGATGCTCTGTGTGCTACGTTGCACTAATTCTTCATGGCAACTTGAGTTTGATCTCTTTGTCAGTAGCTAAATTTTCTTGGAGATTAATTTTAAAATGGTACTTTATTCCTTTTGCCACTATATAAATACCTACAAAGATATTCTTATTGCTGCAAAAAGATTACAATTTAATGGCAGACAGAGATGAAGAAGATAAGGCTATGAACAATAAGATAACTGAGTTGGGAGGAGTAGTTACTTAATTAGATTTCTTATTCCACAGGTTACAATTATTGAAACCTGACAACCAGTTATTTAAGGATTTTTTAAAACAGGATCTTAAGAATCAGGATCACTAATTTTTGAATTTCTGTGGGATTTTACATGATTGAAAATTAATATACATTATAGTTTTAGGAGTCACTGTGGGAATGAATGTGACAAAATTTTTCCCCTGCTTTCTTAGAAGTTTTGGATAGCAGATACTTGATATTATTTCACTTTCACAACACAGGGATCTTCAGGTGTGAAAATAACCCATTAACTGGGAGAAAAGAATGAGTGAACTACTCTCCACAAGTCCTAGAGAGGCTGTTTTACTCAAGAATTGTACTGTATATGCCTTCTTGTTCACCTGCCGCGGTGACCGCTCAGCTGCCCAATGGCCAAGCGGGCGGCAATCCACTGGAGTGTCCGATACCTGTGCTCACAGACGCCGGTCTGTGTCAGCAGAGGGCAGGGCAGACACGCTCTGGGAAGCTGCCACAGAATCTAGGTCCCGCTCTGCAAGCCCCGGAGGTGAGCAGGTAGCAGTCGTTGTTAGCGCAGATGGATGGAAGTAAAGGACGAGAGGGACTCCAAGTGTCAGTGTGCCAAGTCTTTATTTCCCCTTGCCCTGGGATGAGACGAGAGACAGGGAGACCAGACAGGAGTGACAAAAGGAGCCAAGAGGCAGGGTGACATGGGGTTTTATACAGGGGCGGAGAAAAGGGCAGAACACGGGTCAAACCAATCAGGAGGTGATGAGGGATGACATAGGACCAATCACAGGAAAGGGAAGGCGGGATTAATTCAAATGGACCAATCAGGAGAATAACTGAACAGAACTTTCCAGACCTAACTTAAGGGACTATACATATGTAAAGAGTAACAAGCCAATAGGGAAACCAAATGGAGAGAACCTTCTAGGCAGGGGGAGTGAACCAGGCCAGACAGACAGAGTGGAGAGGCGTGTCCTCAGGGGAAGGCACCATCCTTGGTGTCCTCCTCCGCCCCGCCCTCGGAGTCACTGTCCTGCACGGGGAAATTAACCCACTTAATGTCATTCCCCTTCATGGAAAATTCTGCCTGGCACACGGCAACATTCACCTAAGCCTGTACAATGTGTGAGTCTTCAACTTAGTTCTGTCTAATCAATAGATCCTTCTTATGCTGGATAAAGAATGTATGAGCACTATTCAAAATTTATACTTGTGCAGAAACAAACAAGCAAACTAACAAAAGTATATCTGAAATATATTCTTCTTCTGTTCAAAGAAAGAGGAGTCATACATTCATCTTCCCTTACAGGAGGCTAGGGAAAATATGTAAAATTTGACTGCTAGATAGAAATCCAAAATGGTGAAAAAAAAGGATATCCTCTGGCAATATGAGATCTCTCCCATGGTGTTTTGGTGCTGAAAATATAGGGTGCATCTGAAGATTTTTCTGTGACACAGGAGAATAAATTTGGAAGGGTGATCAACATTTCTGCAGTTGGAACATCAAATCTGAACAACTGATGATTCTTTAAATGATCAGACAATCACTTCAAAATGAGAAAGCCTTTTTTGTCTTTCCAGGTTATTGCCACATTTGATGTTCTTTTCCCATCAAACAACCCAGAATAATCTCTAGGGTTTTGGTAGTGGGCTAACCAGGGTAGCTATGATATCTGATGCATAGGACAAGTCTTTCAAGTATTTTTATAAATTTAAAGGGATGTGGTGGTGGTGGGATTTTCTTGTTTGTTTGGTGTTGGGTTTTTTGGTCATTGTGGGGCTTTTTCCTGTTTTAAAGGCAAAAGTGCATACTTTAGTTCAGTTCCACTCATCAATCTTAGTGCAATGTTAACCTGCTAGCACTATGCTAGTGGCTTTTGCCAGTGAGTATACACACAAGTAAAAAGTCCAGTGGTACTGCTTGACTGTTTTGTGTTCTGCATGCCTCTTTTAGAAGTGATCTTGCATAAAACCAATATCTCTGATGAACCTTTGTGTAAAAGCATCAGTGCAGATAAACCATGGAAACAGTAAGCAAAAAGCTAGCTAGTAATACAGATGATAAAATAATAATAATCTGCATTTTATCCATTATTTGTCCATCTCTGTATAATCTACTCACAATTGAATAGCTACAGAATTCTAACATTTCCTTATTTTATTTCTATGTTTTTACTTTATATCAGTTATTGCTTGGGGTTTTCATGCTCCTAAATAGCATTCATATAATTTAATGTAAATATGAAACAGACATAAAGCAAATTATTTTACATTAAGCTTAGGATATAAAAAGACTATATATTTCTAAATATTAGAAATACTGTGTTGATCAATTCCACTTGCTGCATGTAAGAAACCAAACACAGACACATCCTTTTTCTTTGCTCCTATTTACTAAACAAATGTTTAAGTTAGTGCATTTCATACAGGTTTCCCAGCAAACACATTTTATTTCAGTGCTAAATTTTAGAAGTGTAATTTGGGTAAACACTTCACTTTTAGTGATAGTACCATTTTATGGTTCAGTTTGGATGCTATAGAATATTTGTTTCATAAAGGAACCATGATTTTCAGCATTTTCTTGCATTTATTTTATTGACTATTTTTTAAATGCTGTAACATGTTCTGTTTCACGAATATTTTGTGTGGATTTATGTAGATTAGTACTAGTAGAGGTGAAATAAATGTGTTTCATTTATTTATACTTTACACATCACACTGTAAAATTGCTGAAAGCAAGATAGTTCTGTGTATTGCTAACGAAAGCAGCTTAGACATCCATCACTTCACTTATCTGGTATTGCTAATAGATACAGTCCTATAACAATAAAATTATTAAGCAAAATTTATAGCATTTACAGTCAGAATCCTCTGGTTACAAATCAGAATTTGATATTTTCTACTTAAACACTTTGTTATTCAAACTGATCTTAGTGTTAAAATGTTGCAACACTTCTATTATCATCTGAGGTTTTAGTGGCAATGCTACACAACACTGTCAGGATGTGTCCGTCTCCCCCCCACCCCGGCTTCCCCCCAAAAGCTTACCAGCTCTGTGCATCAGCTGATGCATGTAGATGAGATAACCCAGACTGGACATGCCCGGCAGGGAGCTATCTCTGGTGCCAAGAGGGTGAGACCCCAGCTGAGAAAAATCATCTTTGCCTTGAGAGGGAGATGTAGAGAGAGATAATTATTGACTGAAAAACACTACTTTTACACTATAAAAGCTGTACAAATTTTCATGGAGGCAGAAGCCTCCTACACCCTCCCTGAAAGTATTCAGGACTTCTCCCACAAAGTCTGGACGCATCTCCATGGGTACATTTCCAGAAATTGAGAGAAAGGACCATATGTATGCCCCATCAGCAACTGGATGGTAAGATGCATTGAATCCTAATCTCTACTATTTCTTCGCTAGCTGTAAAAATATAAGTACCTCACTCATGCACTGAATTGTTTGTCTACCAGTAGTGTTTCTTTGTTTATCCTGTGTAGTAAGTAATCTGTTAAATTCTTATGTCTGTTAAATTTGTGTCTATTAAATAAATAATTGATTTTGTAATAGACCTAATCAGCCATTATTAAGAATCTGCAAACAAGAGTGCATTTTGGGGTGCTGGCCACCTCAGTAAAGCTACTGTTTACTGCCAGACGCCTGGGCAGAGGCAGAAACTTGTTAAAAACTCCCCTCTCCACTCCTAACAAAAACCATAACAAAACTAAATGTAATCGAGGTATTTAGAAAGACTTTTAATATACAGTATTCCAGAGAAACATTGTTTGCTGGTTTTGTTCGTTGGTTGGTTTTTTTGTCTGTTTGTTCTGGGTTTTTTAAATAATACTTCAGGACATAAACAAAAAGAAATTTCAAATATTACTGTTTAGTCTGTACATGCCATAGACAAAACAACCTTAATAATTATCTCCGCTTTCATCTCGAGACTAGACAGATTGTCTTGCCAGCCCTTCTAACTCTAAGGCAATCAGAACATTTTTCTATCTAATCTTCTGGCCAGAAAAAACTTAGCATTACTGTATTTATAGCCATATAAATGGCTATACAAGTATTTATAGCCATATAATTCCTTCTTTCCTCTTAGGATCAGTGAAAGCAAATGTTGAGTTACTTTACAATTTTACTTGACTTTTTATTCCTTCCTTAGCGTTCTTGTGACTTTTTGTTCATTTTTGGTGCTGTACTTCAGAGATTATCTCTCCATTTACAGCACTTAATATCTTCAATTCACTGTTGCGTGTATGTCCTTAGTAGGCTGCTTCACTCCTCCGTGGGCAAGCATCTCCTCTTGTCTGAAGCTCACCTGGGAATTCAGTGCAGTGGATACAAACTGATGTATGACAGAAGCAGGACTTCTGCTGGGGAACTCATTTCTGTGGTCCTAAAATAGAGTGCTCAGCCACCAGTGTGCACAGGCATTACAACCCAGATTTATTTATGGATAGTTGTATTGTTATTGTAATAGTTGTATAGTTATTGTAAGTGTGATCTTAGCACAATTAGAGTGGTTCTGCCATACCCAATCCTTACTACCCATTGCTGCCCTGAAGGAATGAGGTAACCTGCAGTAGGAGATGGTGGACCAGGAAGTGAGTAAAGATGTTTCCCAGGAACAAGGGTTGTTTTTAAAAAGTGCTTGTTTATTTAACCTTTCAATGCCAGAATCAGATTATCAATTTGAAAATTGATACATTCCATTATTTGAAATTCCCTCCATATGTTTAAACTGTCTTTTACCCATGTGTTGGGGTTTTAAAATT